>VDFB02075321.1:282600377-282668538 GCA_007258455.2 Sequoia sempervirens
ATCAATAAATTCAATTGAATAGATACTACAATACAACTTTTTAGGTATTAGTATATTGGATATGCTTCCATTTCTTATTTTTTCGATAGTCAATAGGTCAATTGCTGGTCTCAATATTCATTCTTGTTAAACATCCCTTTATTGCCACAGTTGCCAAGCAATAAACCTACATTAGCTTGCAGTTGAGATGTATTAAGACAGTTGTTCTTAAAAGTATATGCTTTATATCTTCATAATTTATCGCAATAGACTAATACCAACTAGGCAGATGACATGTATCAAAGGAATCCTCTGAATAAAAGCTCAAACATTTTGAACCACAAATTCTTTGACACCCAAATTCATCTACTCTCTTGAGGACAACGTACATGCATATGCTTACCATAGTCACAAAATTTTGGTAATGGAGCTTTCCAACTCAACTCAATAGTTAGGAAGAGCAATCAAGCGAATCTGTTGATAGATTTTTATAATAGGAACCTTTCAATTCAAATCAATATAGTAATAAATTAAAATCAAAAACACTTGTGGTCCTATATATAAAATTAAGCCAGTGGTATCAACTGAGTTGGAGAACTATGTCATGTTTCTTTCAAAGAGGATTTTATAAGGGAAAACAGTAAAAGATAAGAGTGAGTTTTTCCCACATTTAAATAGCATATTGATTGGTATCTGATACTTGTAGAAACACTGAACTTATGTAGTGTCTGCATATTGAGGTGTTTTGGCTCTTCTTGGAAGAGCAAAAAGTACATCCACTTGGTTGTGTGGGACATAGTGTTTGAATAAATGACATGAAGAATAGAGAAAAGGCCCTTCACAACCACATCTAAATCCACATTACATAAATGAAAGACTGGGAGTAATTTGGCTGTCTTCATCATAGAGAAATTGAAGTTGAGGATAAAATCTATCCTCAAATTACATAAAGAACGATTAGGATAGATCAGAATTTTAGGTAGAGAGAAGAATTCTGTTAAAAGTTAATAATTTAAAATTATTTTTAAACAAATGACTGAATTATATAGAGATTGGCATCTCTGCCAACCTAGCCTTAAAAATCATTTCTAAATAAGGATAATAATAAAAGACACCGACTTTATGAAAAACTTTTGGACTTTAATGAAAGAGGTTCCCATAGCCTCAAAATCTTCTCTATAAATGATCAACAACAATGATAAGATAGTCTTGTATAAGCAGTTATCTATTCCATTCTCCTCTGATTATTCTAGAATTCCTTAGATAGTTACTTCATTCAGGGCCACCTCTAGTTGCTCATTCCCATCTCTTTGTTTCTTTAATATCAGAAAAGCAAGATAACATATATAGTTGCCATACAAGCTGTGTTGTATTGTATTGTGTAGTGTTTTGTCCTGTTTTACCTTTTCTAAGAGCAGGGATCCTTCATTGTCCTGCTGCTGTTGTTTTGTGATTCTATGAGATGGAAATTGCAGAGTTAGAAGCAGCTGGCAGGAAGATTGAGACACATCAGACAAATAAAGAATATACCATGGATGGGTCTGTTGATCTGTGGGGAAAGGGAGTGGAGAGGGCCAAGACTGGAAGATGGAGAGCTTGCTCCTTCCTCATTGGTAAGACAAAACAATTCATGGATTTCCCGTTCTCATCATCTTGATGGTGGGTTTCGAAGGAGATCCCAAACGTCGATGTTGATTCTTTCCATGCACAGTTATCTTTGAAAACTCATTTTTCTAAATTTTATGGACTTTTGAAGCTTGACATCTCTAATTCGGCAATGTTTCAATGTATCAACTGTTTTGCAGAAATAAAAATGTTTCATTCTCAACCTTATGGTTTGAAATGAGATCCTAAATGCCGCTGTTGTTTCTTTTCATGCACTATTGTCTCCGAAAACTCCTTTTTATAAATGCTATGGAATGTAAAAGCTATATAGTCTTTAATTCATTAAGATTGCCAACTTTATTCACAGAGGAAGTCCTCGCAGAAACAATGAACCTGTGTTGAGATCTTGCTCTATCATTCTTCAAATTCTCTGTCTCTATTATAAAAATCATTTTCCACCATTTTGACTGGCTTGTGAAATCTGTAACATAGATGATAGTTTATCAGTATTCTATCAAAGCTTTAACGAAGATGCTGGTACACAAACTCAGCAGGGTTACCAAGCCATTCAAGCTTTCATGATTTATTGAGTCCTCTTTAGGCTAATGTTTGCATCCGCTAACATGTATTTAGAACTTCACTTCTTTACATTGATTCTAATTTTTGAATTAGATTGGTTAAACTTACTGATGGTTGATTTTGATGTTTTGTTGGTAGCTGGTCAATCATGGGGTTCAAGAAGTACCCTGTACTTACAGTAAGCTTTCTAAGCTCAATGCGTGGCTGCTGATAGCTTTGGAAAATGTACTTAGTTGATATAAAAAGTTCGTTATAGCCCAGACTGTAGCTGAACTTTAAAAGTCCACTAGAATTATCTCTGGTAATTTTTGAAGTCCAGTTGCATCATTGATTGATTTCAAGAAGGCAGCCTACCTTCATAGAGTTATTTATGCTATAGCCTAGCTTTGGAAGCACAAAGGAATCATCTACTAGTTTTGCAACCTCTATTCAGCAGGTCTTAAAGCCCAAAATAATTATCTTTACTAACTTTGGAAGTCTAAATATGAATAGAAGACTTTTGGTATCTTGAGAAGGTAGCCTTCCTCATACAGGCATTGCAGGTTCACTATATTACTTTCAATAAGCCCAATAAAGCTCACATAGTTGCATCATTCATGAACTAAATCAGTTGTCTGACATCTACTAGTCTCAATTGCTGTAGAAGTCTCACAGATTCATGGTTCTTTGTGAAACTCAGTTTTTTTTTCATTAAATTATTTTTTCAATCTTAGGACATAGTCTTTAATTAGGAAGGATTAGGACCAACTCCATCGAATTCAACCAAGACTTAAGTTAACCTTCTCAATTGGAAGCTGCGCTAACAACTCAATTCCATGTGCCTGTCTTTTGGTTTATTAGAACAGAATGTTTTCTAACCTCCCAGAAAAACCCAGTAGAATTTCTGGGATTAAGTCAGACCAGATTAATTTATGATATTTTTGTATATTACAGCAGAATTTATACGAAATTTCTGTAGCTTATCTGCTGTTTAAATCATTGTAATGAGTTGCCTGGCTGTCATTAACAGCTAATATATCTATATGACATGTAAATTATCAAAAGTCGGATGTTGATAATTTATCTGAAAATTGACAGATTCAAATAGAATCATAGAGAATTAGATGAATCTAGATTATACGTATATTTAACTAGATAGGTCCTTTGTCGTGCTATAATAACTATCATGGCTTCAATGCAGGGTATGAAGCATTCGAGAGAATGGCTTTCTATGGCATTGCTTCCAATCTGGTGATCTACTTGACTAAAGAGCTGCACGAAGGCACGGTATCTTCAGCCAGGAATGTGAACAACTGGACCGGAGCAGTTTGGCTCACTCCAATTCTGGGTGCCTATATTTCTGATACATACTTGGGCAGATACTGGACCTTCTTAGCTTCTTCAACTATTTATCTACTGGTAAGCAACACCAGTTCTTAGCCATTTTTTATTTACAGCTTCTGCACTGTTACATGTTGGAACAACCTATCTAGAGACTAGCAACAAGGCCTAGTACCAAGTGGTGCAGATGCAATCTAGTGTTGGTGCAGATGCAATCTAGTGTTGGTGGAATGTATCTGCATCTCTCCTGGGACTGTGGTTGCTGGATAGGCAATGCCATATACCTTACAGGGTTGTGGGTGCTCTATAACCAATGTCATAGACCTTGCATACACAGGGATGTGGGTGCTCTATAATCAATGTCATAGACCTTGCATACACAGGGTTATGGGTGCTCTATAACCAATGTCATAGACCTTGCATATACAGGGTTGTGGGTACTATCTGAAGGTGTGGCTGTTCGATAGCCAATGGTATTCACTTTTTCTTTAAGGGGATGTGGTTGTTCACGAGCCAAAACTTGTTTTCTATGGAGATGAAAAAAAAATTAACACAATAGCCAAAGCCTTTCTTCATTTTAAGAGAGACAATTTTTCAGTGGAGAGCATTGAAATGTGGTTTCCCTACATAACTAATGCTATGTACGTTCTATATCCCAGGCTGCTGTTGTTCTATAGCCCAGACCTTTCCTTTTATGGAGTAATCTATCAAGCAATCAGAACTTTCGGTGGGGAGTAGAGTGAAGCACTTCGTATTCATTATTTTATATGGATTAGTAGTTGGCATGTACCATCACTATTTTAGTGGTTGTTAAATGGTCAACACCTTTTTATTTGAATGCAAGTTATTTAGCAGCCACAACTTTATTTGGACACAAGCTCTCCAACAATCACAATACAATTTTGCTATAATACCTGACCTCATTTCAGTGATTGTTAGATAGCCAACACCATACAATCTTAGTACTGAGAGTTATGGTTGGTAAATAACTAACATCCTTTTTCAATGGAGCAACTTATTCCCCATCCACAACCTCTAAGTAGACACAATCCAATGTCGTCGGAGTCCACCCTTAAAGGCGCCCTAAAGTAGTTGTTAGATACCCAACTTTCTTTCTCTATACCTATTTGGGCAGTAGCGTAAAGGAACTATGTTTTTCTATTTTGGTATTTTTCATAAGACTAATAAACATATGTCTGTCATCTAATAACATAATCCAATTACTTTTTCAACATGTTCTATTAAGTGACTCCTTCCTTACTATCTGCTCCTACAGGGAATGGTGCTTTTGACACTGGCAGTGTCCCTAAAATCCCTAAAGCCACCTCATTGCGGAAAGGGGCTAGTATGTGAGAAGGCCAATACCCTCCAGATTGGCTTCTTTTACTTTGCATTGTATGTTCTTGCAATTGGCACAGGAGGCACCAAGCCAAACATCTCTACTTTTGGTGCAGACCAATTTGATGACTTCCATCCAAAGGAGAAACAGCAGAAGAATTCCTTCTTCAACTGGTGGATGTTCACTGTCTTTTTCGGAGCCCTGGTTGCCCAGACTGCGCTGGTCTATGTTCAAGAAAATGTTGGCTGGGCTTTAGGCTATGGGATTCCTACTGTAGGACTATTTCTTTCACTAGCGATATTTATAGTAGGGACTCCTTTCTACAGGCACAAGGTTCGAACCATGGACAGCCCCATCAAAAGGGTTTGTAGGGTTTTAGTAACGGCTATTTGCAAGTGGAGGGTGGCTGCTCCTGACGATGTGTCCAAGCTTTATGAATTGGATGATGCAGAATACCAGGTTACTGGGAAACGCCGTATCTTTCATTCTCCAGCCTTAAGGTAAATAAAAATCCATTTTTTAAAATCCTCTGCTTTTAGAATTTAGAGTTAGATTTTCTTATTATCATAAGAATACTTGGGTGATAGGTTTGTAATACTTAGTTGATAGGTTTGTATTAATGGGTTTCCTAAGTTTTAATTTATACATCTATATGTTCTAACAAGAAAGGTGTTAGTTTTAACAAGTGGACGTAAAAAATCATGTAAAATTATATCAATGAATGAGTCAACTTTCAAGATATTGGATATCCTTGTAAGTTAAGAAAAGAACTCCACAATGTGGTCTCATTTTATCTCCAGTAATTTGAAAGTGCAAAAACAGTATATTCTATTCACCCAATCTTCTTCAAGCAATGTCCAATTTCAATCTCACACCTAAGATGAAGTGAATAATTCTTAACTGAACTATCAACATTTTCTCTTTCCTTTCTATATTTACTTTTTGTTTGTGGACACAAACTAGATAAAAGTCTTCAACAAAGTATCCTCTCCTTATCCAAACTTCATTGTCTACATAATTATCATGATCTTTTCTCTCACATATCTTTTAATTCAACATTAACAATTGAACACTTCCACATACTAAAATCTGATTTACTACTTTAGATATCAAGAACAATCCAATCAATCTAAACATAAAATCACAACCTCCTCTTACCCACAAATTAACATCCTTAGTCAACAAGAGATATTAAGAACATCCCAATCTAAATATAACATCATAACCTGCCCTTACCCAAGTTATTCTCTTTACTTGTCTGATATTACTGAGAGTCATTATCATTTAATCACACAAGCTGTCATTAAAACTAAATATCAATTAGCTTTCTCTTTCGTTTCAAAAGTTGGAATCCATTTTATCTTAACAGATCCCAACGTTTGTTTGTATTTATTGTTTACTTTCCCAGATTCCTGGATAAGGCGGCTGTGAGAGTGGAAAGCACAACCAGCATGACAGCGGCCCGTCTGTGCACAGTAACGGAGGTGGAGGAAACAAAGCGGATGATCGGCATGGTGCCGGTGTGGGTGGCGACAGTGATACCCAGCACGGTCGTGGCCCAGGTAAACACACTGTTCGTGAAGCAGGGCACGACGCTTGAGCGCCACATAGGTCCAGGTGGCTTCGAGATTCCCGCTGCATCTCTCAGTGCCTTCATCACGCTCTCCATGCTCATCACCGTCCCCATATACGACCGCCACCTTGTGCCGCTCTTGCGCCGCCACACCGGCAACCCACGTGGTATAACGATGCTACAGAGAATGGGCATTGGTTGCGGCGTCCTGATCTTAGTCATGGTTTTCGCCACGTTGACGGAGGCCAAGCGGGTCCACATCATCCGCCAACACGGACTGGAGTCCAGCAAGGACGCCGTTCCCATGAGCATTCTCT
This sequence comes from Sequoia sempervirens, assembly GCA_007258455.2. Lineage (NCBI taxonomy): Eukaryota > Viridiplantae > Streptophyta > Pinopsida > Cupressales > Cupressaceae > Sequoia > Sequoia sempervirens. The sequence continues at coordinate 282,607,090 of VDFB02075321.1, forward strand.
GGCTCCTTCCACAGTACGCGCTCATGGGCGTCACCGACGTCTTCGTCGTCATCGGCATGCTCGACTTCTTTTACGACCAATCGCCTGTTGACATGCAGAGCCTCGGTACCGCCTTCTTTACCACCAGTCTCGGCATCGGCAATTTTGTCAGCAGTTTTCTCCTGACTACTGTCGAGAAATTCACCGGTAAATCATTATTTAATGATATAAGTTTTCTCATTTTATAATTTTTGGATTCAATTGTGTTGAAGTTTTTTGCATTGAGGTTTAGATCATATTTCGTGATTGTGTTGAAGTTTTTTGCATCAACGTTCCAGATCACATTTCGTGATTGTGTTGAAGTATTTCACATCAACGTTTCAGATCACATTTCATGATCCATTATCAGAATAGTGGAGAGTTAGATGAGAAAAATATGTGATCCGAAACAGTGATGGCAAAAACTTCAACACAATTGAATCTCGAAATTATAATGAACGAATCATTTTTATGATATTGCTATCAGGATTCAACTGTGTGGTTGTCAGGTCAAACTCATTGACCCATGTCTCATACTCATGAGAGACAGATTCCTGAACCACTACTCATGAAACATGGGTCAAAGAGTTTGACTCAAAAACCACAGTTAAATCCTGATAGCAATATCATAATTTGACACGCTGTAGAAAATACCTCCTACTTATCAAATCATTTTTATTTTTTAGAATCAATACATTTGATTTTTTCATTAATTTACATCACTTTTATGAACATTTACAGGAAGAAATGGGCACAAGAGCTGGATAACCAACAATCTCAATGATTCACACCTTGATTACTACTACGCCTGCATAGCTATCCTCAGCTTCCTCAACATGCTCTTCTTCATTTTTGTTGCAAAACTGTATGTCTACAAGAAAGACATGAGTACAATAAACAATGGTGAAAATAAGGACAGTAATAAGTTCAACAACCAACAACCTCCTTCCACATCCACCCATGCATTAGAATTCTTGAGTCTCATAAAAGTTCAGCCCACTGAAAGCTTTGAGCTGTCCCCCTCCTCAAAGTGAAGGTACAAAAACTAAGACATCTTTGTATGTACAAAGGTGATGTAAATTATGTTTGTTAGAGGAATGTCAGAGTTAACATGTAGTTCTGTATTTTTATTTTATGTTTCTTGAAAAGAAGGCTAAGTAGCTCTATCATCAATAGATATTGGATTTAGTTTACATGTTCTTAAAAGTTCTTTTTTTGTGTTGTGTGTTCATTCAATATAATTGAAAGATATATGAGAATATATAGTGATATTTTAAAAGAAAAAAAGAATTAAAAAATTTATAAACTACGATTTTACAAATAATAAATTGAGATTTTTTAATAACAATACAGTGAATTTTATAAAAAACTGTCATTTTTTAATAAAAGATAAAAGGTGGGTTTTGTAAAGGCTCCAAAATCTCATAAAATATCAATAAGAATAGGTATATCAATAAAGATCAACTGACATAAAAATATAATATCAAACAGCACATAATCTAGAAACTGAAAACAACCAACAACACTCAAAACAAATTTGAAAAAAAGAGAAACAATAAAAAATCAACCATCCCACAATGATTTATAACCAAACCAAAAACTTATATTATTGTTAGTTCTCTTACAAATATGTATTTTATTCTTAAAGTGATGATGCTTGCTTTCTTATTGCATGAAACTTTTAATCAACAACATTGTCAGATGAAAGTTGTTGCAGACATTTTTAAATTTTAAGAGAGAAAGATTAAGCCTATGTTTTCTTTTTCAAAGCTAGTACATTACACTAATAATATTTTTATTCCTTTCTGTTGATTATGTGGGGCTGCTTTTTTATCTTTGAAGAATGCCAAAATACCAGCTTATCAAATTTATACAGATATGTTCAATCTTTATTATCGTGCAATACCACTCAGGGAGAACTTTCCATATAAAAAGTAACTGCACTTTTCTCAGCTATGCATATGCACAGAGAAAATGGGAAGAAAACAAAAAAATGTAGACACAAAGAGTTGACATGAGATAAAGATGAAGCATTAATGGAAAATAAGTGAATGACAACTGGGATATTTGTTTGTAATGTGACAGCCACCACTACCAAAATTGACACCTACAAAATGAATAAGAAAACAAACCAGTAGTGCTTGCTGTAGACCCAAAAAAATTGGCTGCTTGGATCTCACCATATCTTATCTTTTCCATATCTTTATGATATCTTTGTCATTGGTATTCAAATTTCAATTCATTGAGAAGGGAGAACAAGATATTTTGGATGGTGTAGATATCTTCTCCTTGTATGGAGGTCCTTCCTTTTGATCTATTCATTTTTGTTTGATATAAACAGACTTATTCACATTATATCTTGTGTGAGCTCAATGGTGAAAGATGTGGACTCTATAAAGGAAATAGATGTGTAAAATTAAAAATTAGATTTTATGAATATGTTAAATAATATAATATATAGTTAATTTAATTTAAAGTTGTGTTGAATTATGTGATAAAATTTGGTAAATTAAAAATTAATGGAAATAAAATATTGAATTGATTTTAATGATCAATAGATAATTGTTTATTCAAAATTATTTATTCTCAAATATGTTAAAAAAAGAATGATAAAAATTTTAATTGAGTTATTCTTGAAATTTGGTAAGAGTCTATTTCACAATGTGAATTAGACTTGTATTGAAAATGTGACACTGTCTACAAACTCAACCATCTCTACACAAATTCACTTTGACAATCTATAGACTTGTGCACTTACAACACATGGTTTTTCTTTGATACATATAAGCATGCAAACAAAGAAAAGTAACATTTACAAACACCTTTGAGGAGATTATTGAGTGAGGATCATTCTCCTTGGTTAAACCCATGTTCTCAAGTTAACAAGTACTTGATAAAAGATTGGAAGTCAACATACAATGAATGTAACATGTGCTATCCTAAATGAAGGTGATATGAAATCTAAAATTGGAATCTAATACTTGGAATTTGGAATACAATAAGGATAATGCAAGGCCCTAGTGTGCAACTAGGGTTTAGTAGAGTGAAGCTATGGAAAAAGCAAGAATGATTTGAAAATTTGCAAATATGAATATGGATTCCTCTAAAAGTTGGTAGTGATAATTGAGACAATGGAATGTTGCTAAATTAGTAGGAAGTCATTAGCTAAGTTATATGTGTTAGTGAACAGATTTTTCCTTTATAATATCAAATATAAAATGACTCTATGATACCCAATAAGGATGCATCAATTCACAACAGTTGGAGAGATTACCATTGCATTGGTAATCTTCCTCTGAATTTTGGTTGAGGTATAGCTCCCTCTTTTGATATAATTTTGTATTTTTCAGATATATAAACTCGGGGGTATGCTTTTGACTAGAAAGAAAAAAAGGCAAACTAACACTTGCTCATAGCCATGATACAAGCGCGAAGGGAAATGCTTGAAATTAAATTACTACTAAAATGAAATGGACTAGAAAATGATCTATATTGTGACTCACAGATCAGATTACTAACACCTACTAACTCAAATCAATACAATTTCAATCATTTACTGCAAATAGAATTAATTAAATGTCAATGAACAACACATTCTCAAAGGAAAGGAATATCCAAATGCTTGTCAAAGCTCACAGAATTTCTCACAAACATTAACATCAAATTCAAAATTACTACACATAAACAATAACATTCATAGAAATTAAATTAAACCTGCAAAACTTGGTCCTTTATTAAGATTGATTCTCACTCATGCATCACAGTGCGGATCAAAATGTCGAGCCCTTACAACATCTTACAACTAAATATTTAAACTTTAACATATGTAACAATTAGGATTTCTTGAAGCTATTTCTTGGACGTTAGCTATTGCCTGGCCGAATAAAAGGTTGGTTGAAAACTGGCTAACCCTATCAGATTATGACAATTCCTCCATTAATTATTTTTAGGGATGGTTATGATTACATCTTGTTTCTTAGCTAATATGACAAGAGGATGAAGTATCGCTTGTTGTGAAAAGACCACATGGCCTTCTCTCATACAAAATGCCTGTCACCTTAACTTCTTGGTGACTATTGATATGCCACCTAAGATCATTTCGTGTAGTTCTTTAAATGTGGTGCAACTACGGTAGGAGGGTCCTCAAAGAGAACAATTTGGACTGTGCAGCAAGAGTCACACAATAGAAGCAACATAGAATATGAAGGAAAATGTGGATTCAAACCTTCTTATTATCAGAAATTTCAATTATAAACAGCCAGCAACATCCGAGCTTACAAATTTGGCTTGCAAGCCTGTTACAACATGCTCAAAATATAATATTCCTATATGCTCCTTGGCACAAGCAAAAATCTTACATATCAAACCTATACTATTCTACTTAATCAACTTCTACCATCCAAATGATCTATTACAAGCTTTATATCATATCCGCAGATCTAGAATTATCCACATTGGCCAAAGATCGTTACAATCTTTGATGAAAGAAAGTGTAACATGTGCATGAATAGGTCAGCCTCAATTTGAATTACTCCTCGATGAATGCATAGGATGAAGTGTGGACCTATAATTAAGGTCAGGGACACTCCACGAAACAATTCAAAACACACCGTAAGGATCCGCAAGTCATGGGAAAGATCCACAAGCTACCAAACTAGCCATTAGGTTTGAAAATTATTCTACTGTTGGTTCAAGAAACTGCCACTTAATCTGGAAGTGATAACTTGCCAAAAAAAGATCCAATCGTGCTCAAATCTTGGAATAACAAAAATGAACATGTCCACGATGTAAACATAGATCTACGAGGTCTGGTGAGCAAATATGATGAATCCTCCAACTTGAACTGAACAAGAACTAAACAAGAACAAAAATTGAAAGAAAATATTTTTGGTTGATGCAAGATTGCCAAGAACCAAGGATGCTCCTGCATCAAACATCCAAGGTTATTTGAAAAGTGAGTCCCTCACTTTTTTTGGGCTAAAGGAAAACCAATACGGTCTACTCAGCCTGATAAATCCAAGAAGAATCCTCCACCGGTCTACCGTTCCACTTCACAAGATATTCTTTGTACTATTTTCCACACGTTTTCCTCCCATCTCTGATATCCAAAATCTCTTCAATCTCATCTGGTTGTTGTTTAGGAAACTACTTCTCCAATTTTGCTTCACTGTCTTCACAAAATTCTAGTTCATGGTACTGATGTAGATCTTCAATGTTGAATATAGGTGATATACCCATGTCATCTGGTAACTTCACTTCATATGCATTTCTTGAATCAAATTTCTTCAAAATCTTATAGGGTTCAAACTTCCTCATCTTCAGCTTATTGTATGTACCAATTGGAAATCTTTCCTTTCTCAAATACACCATCACTTCATCTCCAACTTTGAACTCCTTATGTCTCCTCTTTTCATCTGCTCACTCCTTATACTTCCTGTTCATATCTTCCAATTGCTACACTTGAGTATGCACTTTCTTCATATGTTCTGCAAATTACTCTACTTCTGCACTCCTTTTATCTTCCTTACTAATATCTCTCAACTCTGATATACTTCTAGGATGAACTCCAGTAACGACCTCAAAAGGTTTCTTTCTGGTACTCTTGTTCACTAAATTATTGTAAGAAAACTTTGCTTGTGCAAGGACTAAATCCCAACTTTCGGTCTTCTCTCCAACCAAACATCTCATCAAATTCCCCAAAATTTTGTTTACTACCTCTATCTATCCATCAGTTTGTGGGTGAAAAGTAGAACTAAACTTCAAATCTATCCTTAACTTCTTCCAATGTGTCCTCCAAAAGTAACCAACAAATTTTGCATCTTTGTCTAAAACAATACTCCTAGGTAATCCATGTAATCTGACTACCTCCTTGAAAAACAAGTCTGCTACATGTACTGCATCTGTTGTCTTCTTACAAGGTATGAAATGTGTCATTTTAGAAAATCTATCCACTACCACAAATATAGAATCATTACCTCATTGTGTCTTTGGTAAGCCAAGTATGAAATCCATGCTAATATCCTCCCAAGGTCTCTCTAAAACTGTCAAAGGCTTATACAATCCAACATTCTGACTACTCCCTTTTGCAACTTGACAAACTTTACAACCCTACACAAATTTCCTAACATCCTTATGAATCTGTGGCCAAAAGTAATTCTCACTTACCAATGCTACTGTCTTATCAATTCCAAAGTGTCCTGACAATACTCCACTATGTTTTTCCTTTACCAAGTTATCCCTCATTGAACTTTGGGGTATACACAACTAATTCCCTCTGAACAACATATCCTCCTAAATGAAATAATCCAACCACTAACTTTTATCCTCCAATATTGTTTCTTTACAAGCTCTCCAAGATTTTGCAAAATCTGAGTCTTCCTCATACAAGTTCTTCAATTCATCAAAGCCTAATACCTCCACTCTCATCTCTGTCAGTAAATTCCTTCTCCTACTCAAAGCATCAACAACTCTATTTGACTTTCCACTCCTATGTTTGAAAATGAAAGTATAACTCTGCAAGAATTCTACCCATCTCATGTGCCTTTGATTCAACTTACCTTAACTGTTCAAATACCGCAATGCCTAATGATCCGTATACAACATAAACTCCTTAGGCAACAAGTAATGTCTCCACTTCTTCAAGGCTTGAACTATGGCATAGAACTCTTGATCATACACTGAATATATTTTCCTAGCATCATTCAATTTCTCACTGAAATAAGTTGTTGGTCTTCCTTCTTGACTTAACACTACTCCAATTGCATTTCCACTTGCATCACAATCTACCTAAAATACCTTACTAAAGTTTGGTAAATCCAACACAGGCTGCTCAGTCACCTTCTGTTTCAACAACTCAAAACTCCGGTCTGCTCTAGATGTCCACCTAAAATCTTTCTTACCCCCTCTCATTGTTTTTATCATAGGACTGCAAATGGAACTGAAATTCCTAATGACCTTATGGTAGAAACTAGCCAATCCATGAAATGATCTTACCTCTCCAATGCTTTCTGGTGTAGGCCATTCAACAATTTCTCTTACCTTCTCAATATCCATCTTCAATCCATCCACAGATTTCACAAATCCCAAATATACCAATTCTTCCTTCATGAAACTACACTTCTTAATGTTTATCGGCAACTTCTCTTCTCTCAACCTCTACAAAACTTGTCTTATGTGCAACAAATTTTCTTCTCTATTCTCACTAAAAATCAAGATGTCATCCAAATAAACAATCACAAACTTACCCAAGAATTTCTTCAATACCTCATTCATCAGCCTCATGAAAGTACTCGATGCATTTGTTAGTCCAAAAGGCATCACCAACCACTCATACAATCCTTCATTTGTCTTGAATGTTGTCTTCCACTCATCCCCTTCTTTGATTCTGATCTGACAATATCCACTCTTCAAATCTATCTTTGTAAAGTATTTAGCTCCACTCAAACATTCCATAATGTCATCCATCTGAGGTAAAGGAAATCTATACTTCACTATGATCTTGTTTATGGCTCTAGAATCTATACACATCCTCCATTCTCCATCCTTCTTAGGTGCTAACATAGCGGGTACTGCACAAGGACTTAAGCTCTCTCTAATCAAACCCTTCCTAAAAAATTCTTGCACTTATCTATTCAACTCCTCATTCTCTGCAGGTGTCATCTGGTGTGCTACTTTATTAGGCAAACTAGCTCCAGGAATCAGATCCATGCAATGACTAATGCTCCTCATGGGTGGTAATCCATCAGGTACATTATCTAAAATGATCTCTTCAATTTTGTCAGCTTCTCCTTTATCTCCTCTAGTTGTTCTTCTACATGATTCAAGTCTCTAGCCTTCTTAGGAACCAAGGCATAACACATGTTCTCATGTCTCAGTCCTTCCAGAAATCTCCTTCCATCAACCAAGCAAATTCTAGCACTCGTACAAACCTCGACTTTAGGAACATCCTCCAATGGTAACAAAGTCTGCTTCATCCCATTAGCAACAATGGTATATGTGTTCTTCTTTCCATCATGAATAGCCTGTCTATCATACTACCAGGGTCTTCCCAACAAAACATGGCATACATCCATAGGCATGATATCACACAAAACTTCATCATGATAATTTCTTATCTTTAATTTCACTGAACATTGTTCACTTACCAGTATCTTATGCTCATCTTGAATCCATGCTATCTGATAGGGATTTGGGTGTTTCAATCTTTCCAACCTCAATTTGGTCACCATTGCTTCAAAAACCAGGTTCTCGAAGCTTCCACTATCAACAATTACTTTGCAACATTTACCAGCTACCTTGCATTTGGTTCAAAATAAATTCTTTCTCCGCAACGGTTCCTGCTCCATCTCACTTTGACACAATACTCTTCTATTCACCAACACTTCTCTATCTTTCGGTTTGTTAGATGATCCAACATGATTTTCTTCAACAAAGGTTGTTCTTCTATTTTTTTTTGTCTTTCTACTTGTCTCTCCCTGATTGAATTCAAATACTCTATGTCCTTCTCCACCACATTTAAAACAAGTTCCCCTAAATACTCTTTTCTCTTGTCCTCTATCATCTTTTCTATAACCTTCATTCTGGTAACCACCAAATCCTCCTTTTCAGTAAGAGTTTTCACCATCTCTATGGTGCAAATTATCATTCTTACAGCCTTCCTTATCTTTATTCTGATCTACAAAAGATCCTCTTCCTCCAACAAAAGTTCTCCCTCTTTGAAATCTTCTGCCTCTTCCTCTCTGTCTTTGCTCATGTCTTTTATTCAGCTTCTCTTCTGCTTTTAGGGCATATTGATATGCCTCCTCCACACTCTACAACTTAATCAAACTAATTTCATCCTGTATAGATGGTCTCAAGCCATTCACATATCTGGCTACTTGCTTGATCTCATCCTCTGAATGTCCAAATCTGATATTCAACTTGTAGAACTCCTTAGTATACTCTATCACACTTGATTCCTTATGCTTCAAATTCTGCAACTTCCAGAACAAACTAATCTGATAAACTACAGGCATAAACTTTGCCTTTAACTTATTCACCATCTGATCCCATGATTTTATATTTTCTTTTCCTCTTCTTCGCCTATCTGTCTACAAATATTCCCACCAAAGGGATGCATTTCCTTTCAACTTTGTACAAGAAAATTTCACTTTCTTATCTTCAACGGTGCCTTCAAAATCAAAATACTTCTCCATCTCTGTTATCCAATCAAGCAATTCATCTAAATCTAACTTATCATTATAATCTGGTGGATTGAAATGGGGTTTAGTATTTGCTCTAGTTAGGGCTCTTATGAACCTCTCTTCTCCCTAATCCAGACCAGGTTTATCTTCTCTTTCCCTTTCTTCCTGTACTTCTACCTCTTCATCACTCACATCATCAACTGGTCGACCTCTCCTTTGGGTTTTTTTGACTGCTTCCCATCTAGCAGCAATTCCTCTCAACATCTCCATCATAGCTGGGTCTGCATTTCCACGCGCTCCATTTCCTCTAACATTTCTTCTTCCCACCATCTTTACACAAAGTCCTCTGCAACTGCAAGTCGGATCCTCAGTCTGCCACCCCATAACAAATCTTCAATAGGACTCCACGAATTCTGGTGATCTCTCATGGATCAAATCTCACTCTGATACAAATCTGGTGCAGCCATGGTAAGAGGGTCCTCAAAGAGAACAATCCATACTGTGTAGTAAGAGTCACACAATAGAAGCAACACAAAATATGGAGGCAAATGTAGATTCAAACCTTCTTATTATCAAAAATTTCAATTACAAATAGTTGGCAACATCCGAGCTTACAGATTCAGCTCATAGGCCTATTACAACATGCTCAAAATACAATATTCCTACATGCTCCTTAGCACAAGCAAAAATATTACATATCAAACCTATACTATTCTACTTAATCAACTTCTACCATCCTAATGATCTATTACAAGCTTTATATCATATCCACGGATCTAGAATCATCTGCATCGGCCAAAGATCGTTACAATCTCCAATGAAAGAAAGTGTAATGTGCGCATGAATAGGTTGGCCTCAATTTGAATTACCCATCAGTGAATGCATAGGATGAAGTGTGGACCTATAATTAAGGTTGGGGACACTCCACGAAACAATTCAAAACACACCGTAAGGATCCGCAAGTCACGAGAAATATCCACAAGCAATCGAACTAGCCCTTAGGTTTGAAAATTATTCCAGCGTCGGTTCAAGAAACTGCCACTTAATCCATAAGTGATAACTTGCCGGAAAAAGATCCAATCGCGCTCAAATCTTTGAATAAGGAAAATGAACATGTCTGCGATGTAAACATAGATCCACGAGGTCTGGTGAGCAAATATGATGAATCCTCCAACTTGAACTAAACAAGAACAAAAACTGAAAGAAAATATTTTTGGTTGATGCAAGATTTTCAAGAACCAAGGATGCTCCTGCATCAAAATGTTGAGGACTGCTTGAATCCAACTCACTAGATCTCCATCACATCACCTTGCTTCAATTAATTAAGTTAAAAGCAATCTGTATGTACTTCAACATTAATTGCTTCAAATAAGCTCCACCAATTTGCCTCTGTCACTCTATAAATCCTCTTCACCACTATTCATTATGTACAATGTTGATTACTTCTTCAAGCATGTCAAGCTCATCAAGTGAAGTAGTATTGGAGAGTGATTTCTTGGTCGTGGAAGGTGTCAAATGCAGTGTTGTTCACAGGTTGGTGTTGGATCAACTAAGGGAGGTTATCCTCATTCGCAGTAATGTGGAAGAAGAAGTCATCTACAAGATTATTGGTGAGCACTTCATGTTGCAAGTGCATGTTCACAACTCCAATCTGCTTGAGCGCTTTATATTTAATATTATGCGCACTTCTGATCTTTTCGGATGGGATTTGTAGGTTGCTAATCATCTAGTTCACCCACGGTATCTTCAATGTGTTGAAGATGCCATAAGAGGGCTTTCTATTCATCTGCATGTGGGTTTGATCGATGATGCAATCTGCATCTCTTGTATGTTGCGTAATAGAAGGTTGGCCAAGCCATTACTCTATTGTGTGTTGGCCTTGAAAGCAACAATATGGATACATTCGCTCACTATGTTGAATACAATGAAAACATTTTCTCCCCCATGCAGATAGAGCGAATGCAAGAGGTGATTGAGACTATTGAAGTCCTCATGTTCACCCTTTGTGTCTAAAAACCCTTGTTATAAAATCACCCTCTTTTGGAAATGTAATATAGAGCTTTTCTTGATACATATATGAATATATATACATATATGAATATATATACATATATGAATATATATATACATATATGAATATATATATGTATATATTCATATATATACATATATGAATATATATATGTATATATTCATATATATACATATATGAATATATATATACGTATATATATATATATACGTATATGAATATATATACGTATATGAATATATATATATGTATATGAATATATATACGTATATGAATATATATACGTATATGAATAAATATATATATATATATATTTGGCTTTCTGAATCACTCTGTGTTATGGAGATCTTTATCTGCTTTGCATTTACTGTTTGCAACTTTTAATTTTATGCTCATGTGGAATGAATGGAATATTGAATTTTCTTGTAAACAATCTTTTTTCTTTTGCAAATTCATCCTCAATAATGAAATAATCTTTGACCTCAAATATACTAGTTAAATGTTTTTGGGTAAGTTCTGAAAAAGTTTTGGAGTCTGTCACAGTTGTAGAAACCTGCCTTTATGCCATCGTATAGAACTAACTTAAAATCTCTAATTCACCTATTAGTTTTTTATGTAAGGAACTTAGAGAATAATTACAACTTATCTTAAAACCTCGGCAGAGATAACTTAGAAGTTTTGAAAACCCTATCAGAACCAACAATGGTTTCAAAAATTTACTAAGTTCTAACAAACCTTTAGTTACTTCAATATTTGCTCATGTGATTCTTTTCTTTTATTACAAAGTGCCTTACAATCTTTCGAGCCCCAAAACCGACTTGTGAAGTTCCAAAGTGAAGCTCTTTGGGGAACATATAGGTTTGAAAACTTCATTAAAGACCGGAAAACACACCCTCTTTAATTTTCCAAAGTGTTTTGAAGGATATTTTTAGGGGATAGGGCTAAAAATGTCGGCAACAATATGGAAATTCATGATCAAATAAGATAGGAATGGTACCTTTTATAATTACCTTGGACATGCAATTTGAATGCTTTTGGCATGAAAAATAATGCATAATAGGTAGTTAAAGGGGTCACATGGGGCCAATATTAAAATTTACATTTTAAAAGGTTAAGTTTGATCTCATACAATGGAATTGAACCAAGGTAGAAAATAATCAAGGTTTGGGATCTTTCTGAAAAGAATTCAATCATATTTCTTGTAGTGTGGTAAAATGCATACCCTTGCATTTTCACACTTGTTTGGGCCCGCCTTACTTTATTTATCCTCATTTATGGCTTAATTGGTCCTATTTTGCATCTACAAGCCCTATGAATTACATTTTTTTCTAGCTAATCCCAACATTCTCCAATGCACAAATGATAATTTAATGATTTCATCTGTGTGTCCCTGATTTTTGGGTCGGGACTAAAATGCCACCTAGGGCATCTTTGTCCCCCAAAGGTCTCAGGACCCTAATTTTGAGGCATCTTAATTGGGCCCCTTTTTGGTGTCTATGCCCCAAGTTTTATGACTTGGGACTAAGACGCCACCTAGGGCATCTTAGTCCTCCTTGGGTCATTTTTGGGATTTAATTTCAAATTTTGGTGGGATTTAGCCTCCTTTATTTAATGAATTCATATGTCGGCTTGGTGTTATGTAATTTTGAGATATTAAGCATAGATAAGTATAAATACAAGGTTCATTCATTCATTCTAATCCAAGTCTTTTGTGAGAGCATTCATCATAGCAAATTGAGTTCACAAGAGCATTTCTATGAAGCATTTGGAGTCATTATCAAGATTCAAGCATCATATCAAGGATCTTCTTGCATCATGTGTGTTGTTTTGCTAACATTTGTGATGTAGGGTTTTGATTCAAGCAAGTAATTTAAGATCATTCCTTTGGTTCAAGATCCATATCCATTACAACCATTGCACACAAGTTTGCAAACTTTACAAAGATTTGGTGAGTTGTAGCATTGCATGTTGTTCATTCACCATTTCCTTCATTATTTCTATTTCTATTTCTATTTGTTGGTTTAATTACCAACAAGGGGTTTGACCAAGGAAAACCCCCATTCACTAACAAACAAGTTTTTCCCTTCTTGCATATTTGTGATTGCAGATTTAGATTGAAGTCTTGAAGATCATTTGGAGTGCAAAGTTGTAAAAGTTGTAAAGTTGCATTACAAAGTTGTCATGTTCACGGAAACTCACTTACAGGCTGAATCTGGAAGTTCTAGAAGCTGAGATCATAGGAGAAGCAAGTGCAGACCTTGGAGCTCAGGATCACATTCATAGTTTTCAGAAATTCAGAATGGGACTAATACACCGTCTTGGGCATCTTAGTCATCCTGAGCATATTTTTCAAAAAATTCCTTCAGATCCAGTTCTGACATCCAAAGACTGCATTTTCCCTGAAAAATAGCACCGGGACTAATACGCCATCTTGGGCGTCTTAGTCCTCCATGACACCTTTTGGTAACTTTGCATTTTTAGAATCCTCACATCTCCAAACTTCCCAGTTACACATATCATATCTCCCTATTGCATAATTTCATTATTTGCATCTCTCATTTAGCTTGCATGACTAGGTTTTGTAGGTTGAATGTCCATTTGTATTTTCCAAGAATTTTCTTCGTAGTGAACCCCTTTAAAGCTAAAAGAACCCCCTCCTAGGTCCTCCTCATTGTGAATTGACTCACCTTGTGAGGTTGTTAGTCAATCCAATTATGACTCCTAGGACATTCTTGAGTGATTAGTTGGAGAAAAAGTGACATTATATATATTGACACACACATTTTTTCTATTAATCATTTCTAATAATCAAAGTGGGAATTGGAGTTGAATAGAGCAAATAAGATAAAGTAATTAGGACAACCACATAAAGTTGTGTAAAATGAATGGTAAAATTAGGGTAGGATATGTTGGAAACTTGCAGCTAATTAAAAACAATTTCCACATAACCCATAAAGAAATCTATGCATCTAAGTATTCAAAATCGGCATGCAAGAGAAGAGACAACATACCCATGAAAATATGACACAAGATATACCCTGGGAAAACCCTCAAGAGGGAAAAAACCCAGCCTCCAAAAGCATCCATCTCTTATGTATTATTCAATAATAAGATTACAATACATCTTCTGAGTCTCCATGAACACCATTGAAGCAACAAGCTCTCTCCAAGCAATCCATGTGAACAAGCATGCAACCACACATCCTGTGCCATGCTTCAAACCCTCACAAATGCTAACTAGAGCTAATTATGCAAAATTGCATCTCTTATAATAACTACCATTGTGGTTGCTTTTATAGAAGCAAGCTCCCACAAAACCACTAAGTGGTATTGCATAGAACCATGTGACTATAACTGTGAGATTACAAACCATGTCCCTTTATTTAATATTGGGTGCTTTATTTATTATTTTCCCCAATATTAAATAATTACATTTTTACACCTTGCATTATGTATTTAATGTAATTATTCTTGGGGCCACTAAATGTTGCATGTAACATGCCTTCAGAAATATCTCAACATGCATGAGAGGTAAATCCAATAAAGCACATTGGGCGCCCAAGTTGGCTCCAAGTGCTTTATAGTTAACTGAAACATTTACTCAACATTTGGTATCAAAGCTTTGGAATTATCACCGAAGTGAAGGATGAGTTGTAGCTTCAGTTTGGGACACCCAAATGGATGAAGCACATGTTTTAGCATTGTTATTCACAAGATAACTCTATTTGCATGATATATGGCGTACCTTTTAGGGATAGGGCTTGTGCATTGTAATTGTAACTCATGTTGAGTTTACAAAGTTGATTAAAGCCTATATATCTCAAGCGAGTTGAATAAAGTTGTGAGAGAGTTTTTATTGCAGGTTGTGAAGAAGATTGGTGAAGATAGAAGAAGCATTCTCAAGCAAGAATTGGAGCTATTGTAATTCAAAGATTAAATAATAGAATAATTCTTGGTGGATTTTTTTCCCGAAAGGGTTTCTCCATAGTACATCTTGTGTAATCTTTCTAATATCCTGTCTAGTTCTTTTATCAACTTCTCTCTACATTCTACAATAGTAAAATGGATTAATCAAGATAATCACCCACAAAGAATATATGTAACAAAGAAAAGACTTACTTAGATCAACAATATTAAAGTTTTACAGAGTATTAAGCTAAGAAAACAACTCATTTTTCAATAGGATATGAACTTTTATCCATTACATTTTTCTCCCAATGTGATGTGCATGCTAATCTACATGAGTCAAGCTACCAAAGTATAAAATAGTATTTTAAACAAGCACAATAGAAAGCCAAATAGCCAAAATAATGATCTAGCATTCACCTACGTAAATACACAACTTAATAATGATTAGTAAGGTTATGTCCCCTTGATTTTGTTTGTACCCTTTAAGGCATACACTTAAATCAACAAAAGATGGAAATATAAGATAAAAATAAAGCAATATATATCATGGAAATTTATATGTAGAAATATGCCATAAGCATGGTAAAGTGAACATTAAGCATAATCATGAGCATGAAAAATAAAAGGCATGTCATATATACTTACCTTTTTGTGTCCCATGTGCGTGGGAAAGTGAAAAATAAAATATTTGCCCCTACATTTGAGCAATAATGGATGTAGATAGTGTTGTGTGGTCTCACAACACGCCCCAAGACTGAAAAGACTTGGGGACCGAAGTGAAAAATTATATAACTCTTATGGCAGGAGCTAGTGAATTGGAAGATCACCGGAAGTGAA
Source organism: Sequoia sempervirens (assembly GCA_007258455.2). Taxonomy (NCBI): domain Eukaryota; kingdom Viridiplantae; phylum Streptophyta; class Pinopsida; order Cupressales; family Cupressaceae; genus Sequoia; species Sequoia sempervirens. Next base: position 282,623,068 of record VDFB02075321.1, read on the forward strand.
GAAAGAAAGAGAAATATTTGATAATAAAAGTACTTTGTATTGTAAGTGTTTCATGCATCGGATACCAGGTACCGGAAACACAAAAAAGGTGAAAGGTAATGTAAAGTTCAAGCAAAAGACTCTGGTCTGGTATGAAGCAGTCTGATATGCAGCGGTCCAGTAAGGAGGAGTTTGGTATAGTGGAGTTTTGATATAATAGAGGTCCAGGAAAGTAAGTGGGTAAAGTTGAATATCGGGTACCGAGTTGCAATGTGAAATGAAATGTTAAAATTTTAAATTTGTCTAATGATCTTGGTGATCCAGTATATGTATAAGGATTTATGATATGCTTTTTTGAAAGGCATGTTAATTATGGGATTTTTGTACTAACATTTGAATAATGGTTTTATTTACATGAGATGTTATAAATGTTTTTTTAAAAGGGGGTTTAATGTATGGAATTTGTGATTGCAAGAGATATCGATTGTGATGCAAAGCTCGGGTATGGATGGTCAGGAAAATTGTATTTGTGAACAAATATGATGTTATTGCCAGGTTCAATGATGCACTTAAGAAGCTCATGATGGAATAAAGCTCATTATAAAGATGTGCCAAATACTGGAATACCGGGATGTTGGAGTTCAAGCATGAAGTAATAAAGTGTATCTATTCCAGAGGTCATTCATTCCTGGAATGTTAAAATTGAGGAACCTGAAATATAGGAGTTTGACTTCCACCTGATCACTCTATTATCACAGGAAGCTCCTATATATTTTTTCGTTTGAGTATATTTGTTCAATTTCAGAAGGAATCCTGACAAAGATGAAAAAGTAGAACCCGAAGAGCTTCAACGAGTAATTGGAGCTGACTTCAATTTCAATTCTCCTATTGGTCACAATATTCCACGTGCCTTGATGAGATTGGTCCCTTAGATTTCCTCTCATGTAATTGTCGTATCCTATCTAAGCCTTGTGTTCTATAAAAGGCTAGAGGATGCTTCATTTTTATTTTAAGTTTAGAATTTGTGGATGTTGGAGGAGCATAAACTTTTTAAGTTTTGTTCTTTTTTCCTATTTTCTGAACCATTTCAGCGTAAAAATTTGTATACATAGACATTAATTAATATCGGAGCTTGTTAGATAGCTACCTATCTCAATATATTTTGTAGCTAGTTTTGTTAGTTCAGTCGAACAAGACTGTATTTTTGTGTCGTTTAAGGGTGCATACAGAACCTACTCGGTGTCCAAAAATGAAACCCTCTTTAAAAGCTTGCACCGTTTTATATGTAGTTGTGAAGCAATGTGGTGAAGTATAAAGCGGTTTGCTCTATTTTAATTAATTCTTTGGGGCATCCATGGAGAATTACCGAGAGAAACTTTTATTTTTCAGTATTTTTTATACTTTGTTTTAGAATAGATGTTTAAATATTTGAAAATGTTCCAAAAGTTAAATGAATGGAAAAAAATTTGTTGAAAATCTTTTGTTTTCCATAAAGTTGTTGAATGCTTAATGTTAAATCTACTTAAGTGATACCAAAGAATTTGTGATATTCATGAAATGTTATGGAAAATCTTTTGGTTTCATGATGTTCAAGCTTATTATTTCAATTTGGAATGCATATCTAAAATGTTCAAAGAACAACCATAGTCCCTTTGAGATTAACAGCAATATCACATCATTACCCGAGAGCGACCCTAGTGCAACCATGACCTGCTTATCGGAGACTTGGGATTGAATGAAAGCCAATCTTTGTCCTATGAATGCAGAATTCCCCTTTAGGTTGTCTTTGTTCCATATCTTTCAAGAAGAATAAGCTCTTCACGGTCTTGTGTGTGAAGATTTTATTCAACCTATTTTCTACGAGTGAAATCGTCATCAATAGATAGCGTACAAAATAAATCACAACCTTACACCCCAAGTGACAAGACCAAGTAAAAATCATAAAAGAATATATAGAGCAACATTTTTAAAGTAACAATATAAAGAAATGAAGCTTAATGAGAACCATAAGATGTATCATTAGAATTATTTGGCCTCTAGTGTGGTCTTTTCCCTTAGCATCATGATAGATAAAATAAGTATTATCTTAGACTAACTTGTTTCTTTATAAATAAAAGAATCAAGTAATGAAGGAAATTTGAAGAACTCAACTTGGATTATGCCTGCAATGTAGCTTGATTGTATTTGTAGACACCTAAATCTGGACACTTGATTTATCCAAATTTATCCCCTTTCATCTACGCATCCCTTTATCTGCATTAATTAAGTAATATCACTATTATTTAATTAATCCCTCTAAATCTCTTCTAATCCCTAAGGGATCTAGTCAAATAATTAAATACCTTCCCCTTTTCATCAAATGAATTAAATAAATATCACATTTATTTAATTCCTCATAGGTCACATCCTCCATCATTTTTATCTTATCCTAATCCATCTTCTAATCGCATCATTAGGGATGTGCACATGCCTCATCCTTGATTAGGATGTGTCACATCCTCCAACTTTTGCAAGTTGGCCTCTAATCGCTCTTAGCCACCTAACCTTCCTCTAACCCCTCATCAACTTGTCTAATCACCCCCTTTAGTCAACTCTTCCCATCCCCCAAGGAACTTTTAATTCCTTTTGTCTTCCCAAAGTCCTTTGAGGAATTTTTAATTCCACTCTCATCTTTCAAAGAATATTAAATTTTTTTTTCTTCCCCATGTCCTTTATGACATGTGTCATTGGTCAACCTTATTAAAGGCTTTCTCCTTTTGGGCAAGGCACTCCATTTCCCCATGTGAATTTTTAATTCACTTTTTAATCCCCCAATGCACTCAAATGGAATTTTTAATTCCTTCACTTCTTCCCACATGTCCTCTCTTTATTCTTTATTCCTTCTCTCATCCCCATGAGAATATTTGAGGAATTTTTAATTCCCCACATGTCCTCTCACCCACATGGGGACAAGTACCTCCTTTATGAAGAGATCTTGTCCCAATCCCAAGGTACTTTGTACCCTCTCCATGTCATGTACTATCCTTCCACCTCATGTACACATCACCCCTTTTAGGCCATATCACTTGCCACATGTCAAGATGTGAGGGCTTGTGAGTTCTCAACTCACCTTAGCCCTATATCTTGATCTTGGTGGCTCAATCTTGACCATCTATTTCTCTAGAGATTTCCAAAATCTCTATAAATACCCCCTCTTTTCTCTCATTTTGGGGGAGATCATTTTGCTAGCCAAACTCTTGCAATTTTGTTTCTCAATCTACACCTAGCCATTTGCATCCATTTTGTTCAACTATCTTGCATCTCACACTTCACATCTTGCATCTACTTGCCATCAAGGAGCATACATCTCATCTACAATCGAAGGGCCAACCAAAGAACAACTCTACAAGGTAAAAGGTTCCATTTTTATGTTGTTAAGTTCATCATTTGCCCAATCTTGAAGTGTAGGGTGTTGTTTAGTTGTTATTTGCACTCTCTTTAGTTTGTTGCTCATCTTTTTAACGATTATATTCGCCCTATCATAGTATTATATTTGGAACCTTTATCTCTCATGGATTCTCAATATGTATTTTTGTAAGCATGCCACTATAGCTTTTTCCAAATTGATATGTACTTGTATATCTATATATCATCTTGTATGTTATGATGTGGGTCACATGATGTGATACATGTATATAATTTGGAAGAATTATCTTTATCATATTGAGGAGTGAAATATGTGTGTGCATAACCATTAATATACTCAACTTGTACCACCTTTCTATCAATAAGATCTCGATTTTTATGTTCAACATCACCATGCACATCAATTCATAGAATTCCCATGTATGTATAGATAAGCACAAAAATATTTAGTTAAGTTATGTGATGCAAGATTAGACATAGCTATTGGCTTAACATGAGGAAAAATGATAAGCTTATATTTCAACAGTTGTTCCAATATAACATATGTAGAATATACCAATTTAGTGAACTTCCTTTTATCCTTGACTTGTGGTAAAATTATGTGCTCATACACACTAGTATTAACAAAATTTGTAACCTAGTACTTCTTTGGAATTCTAGACTATGTGTAGGGAATCACATGATAATATATGTTTATGCATAAATATAGATCAAAATGAAGATTTCAAACGAAACATTAAAACCTTAAATTTATATAAAATGTGACCTCATGTTAGTGTAGGTTTTTTATTTTCCTTATGTTAGGGGGTAGTTATTTTTCCTACACATTATTATTTAAGCTTTCTTAGGTTTATTAGATGTGGTAATATGAGGACATGTGGCAAAATACAACAGCTACATGTGTGTCTCTCTGTCCCACACATGGGTAGTTGAGTTACACACTCTTTTGGCTTGTTGTGCCACCTCTCATAACCACTATTTTGTATTTACTTGAGTAGTTTATGGGGTAGTTGGGTTTCTCACCCTCTTTTGACTTTATGTGCCACCTCTCTCATGTCTTCACTTGAGGAGGTTATGACACATGTTTTGGCATTACCCAAGTACGTAAAACCTCCCACCTTTTATGAGTAGTAGGAGTTAATGCACCTCTTGGATGTACATGCCCCTATTTTTCTATATATTGAGCACTATCCTCTCACCTCCATTAGTTTAGCTAGTTCAGTGATTGTTTGGTGAGAGTCACAAGAGCATTTTCAAAATTCTCTTGTTCTCTCATTTCATATTTTCTCTTCATTCTGCTATTTTGATCTTTGATCATTTGTTGATTGGAGTTGCATGTGATCTACAACCAACATTGGATCCTAGCTCGATTCTCACTTCTCGAAGAATCTAACATGGTATCAGAGTCATGTTGTCTATTATAGCTCATTGTTTTTTTGATTTTTTGAGAGATTTGAGACTAATAGAAAGCTAATATTTTTCTTTAAAAACCAAGTATGCTCTTCTTCTACATCCTCGTATGACCTAGAGAATCAAAACAATTTAAAGGAAAAATAAGCATATATTTAATTTGGTTTACATATATCTATTCTTGTAATATTTGGGTGATTTGCAGCTTTCTGGTAATATTGGAGGCTTATTCAGCATTTCTAGAGAGTCCAGAAGGTTAGAGAAAGTCAAAATTGACTTTTATTTCACCAAAATTAGAGATTGGAAGATACAGTAAAGAAAATTAGAGTTAAAAACTTGAATTTTTTATTGAAGCAATTTTCATTTTGGCTTCAGAAATCTAGCTTTGACTCGTTTTCAAGAAAAATGATTTATAAGTTTTATTCCTAGCATTGAAAAACTATCTAGGTAGTCGTTACATTTTGCAAAAACTTGATAGATTTTGCATAAATCAGATCAGAAAAAGGCGTGTCATTTTTCACAGGAAAATTTTGCAATTTTTTTCAAAATTGCATAACTTTTGCCTCGAGTGTCAGATTTTCGCAGACGAGTACTTTTCAAAAAGCTGGAAATGAGAACTTTCCATCCACGAAGGTTTGATTAATTTTTTTTCCTTTTTCAATTAGATATTATAGGTTGAATCTGTTGCATTTTTCATCTTCAACAAGTCTTACCTTTCACTTTTGTATTTTTAAAAAACAAAAAAGTGTTGAAAAGATATTGAAGAGTAAAACACAGCTGCAAGGTTATTTTTCCAGATTTTATTTGAAAATTAATTTGTATCAAATATTTTAATTTTGGCTAGTGAGAGCCTTATAATCCTTGTAATCTGGAAAAGCCTTGTAAAATCACTAATCATAAAGTGCCAACATTGTAACATTATCTAGGGGGTGATTTTTAATACTAGTGGAAAGGGGGGGTGTCTCGTGTGTCTTCTTTCTTCTCACTTTTCTTTCTTCTTTGCAATCTTCTTTTCTACTCTCATGGATGCATCTACAGTTCCAATTTTAACTCCATATAACTATTTTGAATGGAAATCTAAGATGGTAATATATCTAAAAAGACATGGATATGATCGTGTAACAATGGGACTTGAAACTGAACCACAAGATGATGCAAAAAAGATTAAATGGTTTAACAAATGTGATGAAGCTTTTGGTACTTTGTGTATGTCAGTATCTCCAAACCTACTTTTTCATATTGAGTCTGCTATAAAACACTGAATGATGTGTGGACAACATTGGAAAACCTCTTTGGTGAGCAAGATGAGTTAAGAGGTCATCAATTGGAGAACGAACTCACAGGGTTAAGTCCTTCAAATTTTGACACCATACAGGACTTCTTCACAAAATTCAAAGTTGTTAGATTGCAATTGGAACAGTGTGGAATCAAGAAAGATGATAAGAAATTGATCTTGAGTTTTCTTTCTAAGCTTGGTCCTAACTATTTTGTATTTGTTTCTACATTCTATGTTATAAAATGTGCCCTAGGTTCCACATATAAAATGTTTTCTTTAGATGAGTTTGTTGCATAACTCACTAGGGAGGGGGATAAATTGGTTTTAATGGGTAGAATTAAACCCTCTAAGTCGCATTCCCTAGTTGTTAATACAAAATAACATAAAGGGTCTAACAAGCAACATAAGAAACAAAAGAACCAAGGAGAGAAGAAGAAAGATAAGAAATCTACTACTTCAAAAGCAGATAATTAGACCTCCTCATCAAAAGGTGAACAACCTAAGAAGGAGAAGGTCAAGTGTTCTTACTGTAAGAGGCCTGGCCATGATGAACATAAATGTTTAAAGAAACAAATTGACCACCTTTCACATCTTCTAGAAAAGAATAATATCAAGGTACCAAATTTAGTCAAATAGAATTCGTCAAAAGGTTCTTCTAAGGACACAGAAAAAAGTAAGGGGAAAGGAAAGGGAAAGGCCCTAGTTGTTGTTTCACAACCAAATTCTTGGATCATTAACTTAGGTGCTTGACACCACATGGCCTCATCAGAGGATAATTTTACCTCTTTAGAGCCATGTTATATGCCTACCATATTAATGGGTGATGACACTCCTGTTGAAGTGCATGGGAGAGGTTTTGTTGATGTGGGGGAAGGGACATTTGAGGATTTTCTTTGTGTTCCATCTTTTTCAACTAATCTCCTATCTATTTATTAGATCACTCATACTGGTACTAGCAAGCGAGTTGAGTTCACTCCAGGTATAGTGGTAATCAGTGAAATGCATAATGGGTCTATAGTTGTCGTGCAAAAAGTAGATCATCAGTCTAGACAATATCAACTTTCTTACTTTGTTCCTAACTCTCCTTTGACAGCCTTACTCACTCATGCAAATGAGGTGAGTTGTTTGTGGCATCAAGGGTTTGGCCACTTGAAGTATTGTTACTTGTAGCAACTCAGTCAACATGACATGGTTTCAAAGTTGCCTTCTATTTGATTTTTTGATGGAGCCTTCCAAGGATGCATTCTTGGTAAGCATCCTGAGGAGAAATATGATAAATGCAGAGCATGGAGAGCTACAGATCTATTGAATTTGGTACACAGTGACTTAGTAGGTCCATTTCCACAACCATCTTTTAGCAGGGCTAGATATTTCTTGACATTTATTGATGACTTTTCCAAATACACTTGGGTTTACTTTCTCAAATAGAAGTTTGAGGTCTTTGATCATTTTCTAGATTTCAAAGCTTTTGCAAAGAAATAATTTGGGAAGTTCATCAAGATTTTGCATACAGATAATGGGGGAGAATATGTTAACAATCAGTTTGAATAGTTTTGTGCTTCAGAAGGAATCGACATGCATCACACAATTCCATATAGTTCTCAGCAAAATCATGTCGCAGAATGCAAGAATAGATCCTTGAAGAAGATGGTAAATTCTATGATACACTCCAAATCTTTGACACCTTAGTACTGGGAAGAGGCCATCAACTCTGTGTGTTACATCCAGAACTGAGTTCCTCACAAATTTGTGAAGGGGGTAACTCCTTTTCAAGATTGGACTAGTCAGAAACACACAATTAAGCACTTTCGAGTGTTTCGATCTCTTGCATGGGCCCATATTCCAGCAGAGAAACGTAAGGTTATGGATTCACAAAGCAAGCCTTGCATATTTTTTAGATGTCTAGATGATGTCAAAGGTTATAGGCTTCTCCATCCCACCACTCATGAGTTGTTCATTGAGAGGAGTGTTCGTTTTGAGGAGAGATCTTCTAGTTCTTCTCCTACCACTTCTCCATCTACCATCACATTGGATACTTTGCATCATGATGATAGTTCTTCAGAGGATCTTAATCCTAATATTGATGAGGATTCTTCTTCCTCCACTTCAAATGGTAATAGTGATGATGAGGATCCACATTCCTCTTTTAGTCATCATTCAGAGGTTGATGATTCTCCTCCAGATTCTCCAGCCTCAACACCTCTTTGGGCTTGACAGACATTAGATTCAGCAAGTGATTGGGTTGGTGATCCATTAGACACAAGAAGAACACGGTCACAATTTCAACAAGCTCCACATCTCTTCGTTGATTTAGCTTTTGATCCATAGTCATTTCAAGAAGCTTCAGGTATTCCCAAGTGGGATGTTGCAATGCAAGAAGAGTTCAATTCCTTGGAAATGAATCACACATGGGATTTAGTCCCTCTTCTTAAGGGAAGAAAATTTTTCGATGCAAGTGGATCTATTGAACAAAATTTGTAGCAGATGGGTTGGTTGATAAGCATAAGGCTCGCTTGGTAGCAAAAGGATTCTCCCAGGTTCCCAGGATTGACTACTCTAAAACTTTTACTCCAGTTGCTAAGATGAATTCCATCCAACTTGTCCTTGCTATAGCTGCAGCACATCATTGGGAAGTTCATTAGATGGATGTGAAGAGTGTCTTTCTTCATGGTGACCTTCAGGAGGAAATCTACATGGAGCAACCACAAGGGTTTGTGTGGGATCCTTCACTTGTGTGCAGACTTTGGAAGTCTCTTTATGGCCTCAAACAGGCTCCTCGAGCTTGGTATGCCAAGATGGACTCCTTCCTCTTGACAGTTGGGTTCAAATGATGCCATTCTAATCCAAACGTATACATTCTACAGTAGGATGACACTCTCAGTTTCTTGGTTCTCTATGTTGATGACCTATTGATCACAGGGAGTCACTCATCCACCATCAAGATAGTGAAAACTACTCTACATGATAGATTTTTGATGTTTGACTTAGGTCTTTTGCATTACTTCAAGTGGGGATTGAGATCACTCAATCATCTTCAGGCATCTTTCTTGGACAACCCAAGTATGCACTTGATATGCTCTCCAAATTTCGCATGGTTGACTGTAAGCTGCACTGACTCCATTTCTGTCAAACTTGAGGCTAAGTGTTCCTCACCTTTGGTTGATGGCACTTTATACTGATAGCTTGTTGAGAGTCTCGTACACTTGACTCATACAAGACCTGACATTTCATATGTTGTGGGCATGGTCTCTAGATTCGTGTAAGAGCCACATGAGTTGCATTGGAAGGCAACTAAGCGGATCCTCCACTATATTCATGGTACTCGTAGTTATGGGATTCACTATGCAGTGGGTGTGAATATTGACTTGGTGGGACATACAGATTTAGGTTGGGCAGGTAATTCTTAGGATCGCAAGTCTACTTTTGGGTATTGCTTCTCACTTGGTTTTGGTCCAGTTTATTGGTCAAGTAAGAAGCAGTCTGCAATTGCTCTTTCATCTACAAAGGTTGAGTATCAAGAGGCAGTTAATGCCACCACTAAGGCTATTTGGATTCAGAATATTCTCACTGATTTTGGCATTCCATTCAGAAAGCCTACAGTCATCTTTTGTGATAATCAGAGTACTATATAGATCTCAAGGAATCTAATTCATCACCAGAGGACAAATCACATTGAGATACATATGCACTACATTCAGGAGTTGATTCAACAAGGCATCATTGATCTTAAGTATTGTTTTACATTAGAGAAAACTATAGACATCTTCACCAAACCCTTGTCAGAGAGCAAGTTCCTTCATTTGCAAGCTTTTCCAGGGGTGCGATAGGTGTCTACTTCAAGAGGGTCTTCTTAGTCCTTCATTCTACTCTCTCTACTTTGGGAGGTATTTTCTCTCTCTATTTAGGGGGGATATTCCTCTTATGGGGGGCTTCTTCTTTTGGGGGGATCTCTATGTACATGGGCACGTAACATGGCCTCATTTATTGGGACCCATCTTTTCACCCACCTAAGCTATGCTTAAGGGGGGTGTTAGTGTAGGTTTTTTATTTTCCTTATGTTAGGGGGTATTTCTTTTTCCTACACATTATTATTTAAGCTTTCTTAGGTTTATTAGATGTGGTAATATGAGGACATGTGGCAAAATACAACTACATGTGTGTCTCTCTCCCACACATGGGTAGTTGAGTTACACACTCTCTTTTGGCTTGTTGTGCCACCTCTCATAACCACTATTTTGTATTTACCTAAGTAGTTTATGGGGTAGTTGGGTTTCTCACCCTCTTTTGTCTTTATGTGCCACCTCTCTCCTATCTTCACTTGAGGAGGTTATTCCACATGTTTTGGCAATACCTAAGTAGGTAAAACCTCCCACCTTTTATGAGTAGTAGGAGTTAATGCACCTCTTAGATGTGCATACCCCTATTTTTCTATATATTGAGCACTCTCCTCTCACCTCCATTAGTTCGGCTAGTTTGGTGATTGTTCAGTGACAGTCACGAGAGTATTCTCAAAATTCTCTTGATTTGTCTCTATTGTTCTCTCATTTCAAATTTTCTCTTCATTCTGCTATTTTGATCTTTGATCATTTACTTATTGGAGTTGCATGTGATCTACGAACAACATTGGATCCTATCTCAATTCTCGCTTCTCAAAGAATCTAACACCTCAACTAGAGCAAGAAAATTTAAAAAATGAATAACACAAAACAAAGTTACCGAATTTCAATTTATGTTATACCATGAAGGTAGATTTTCTCAAAAATAGATGAAATGTGGTTTATCAAACCAACAACATGACATTGCAAAGATTCAAGATCCTCCTCTTTTAAAATGGCTCATGAGAGGGTAGGTTTATAGACTTGGCGGGATGAAGATCAACAGTTGAGATCAAAAGATAGATTGATGGCTTAGATCAAGTTGGTTGGGTAGTTGAGAAATGGAGGCAGGAAATAAAATGGATTATTTAATTTAATATTTTATTTTTAAGAGATAACTTTATGAGATGAGTGGTGAGGAATAAAAAAATATTTTAATTCTTTTATTCATTTTGGGAGGTTATGAGGGGGATTAAATTAATCAAATTAATCAGATCATATGGAAAGGGGAATTGAATAAGGAATTAGGACTTGGGAAATCAATTTAGGACTTAGGGAAAATGGACTAGGATTGAGGGGAAAATGGATAATTAGGATACATGAAGGAATTATGACCTAGGATATTTTTATGTGTCAACATTTTGCCCCTCTTTGAGATGATATTACAATTAAAAGAAGTAATTTCATTTCAAAGAAGAATGAAAATATAGATGTGGGAGATGGGTCTTATAAAAATGAGGATAGGATGATTCCCCTTCGATAGATAAGTGAGTATGAGGGACATGAGTAGGACCTCAAAATAGATGGAAAGGGAGGATGAGGATAAGGGATATTCATACTAAGATAGTGTAAGCAACTTGATGTTTGATATAGAACATGACATTATGCACCATGATATAAGGACCATGGTGATGATGCATCAAATTCACAAAGGACTAATGATCACATGCAAGCATATTCCTATAACACCATGATAAGCAAGGATTTTTTTAGTGGTGAATCTTCGCCAATTGGTGAATATTATATATTAGCCAAGTCAAAACTGGCAAATAAATCACAACCAATAGGGTGGCCAAATCTTTATGATTATCGATCCAATTCATTTCTATTCACCATTGATTTATTTTATGAGGCATATTTAAGTAATATTTTTGCCATAACAAACTACACATTTCAAATGGACCGATTGATATTTTTGCCTGAAATATTGGAAGCATGTATTAAATCACCTACAAATTCTCCAATACTATTAAAACAATATTTGTGTATTAGGATACGTTTCACCAACACCATTAAATGTTCACTTCACGTGAGGACCCATTTTGCCAATAAAATTTTACAAATAGTTGCTTATGAGGACCCATTTTTCCAATAACATTATAAAATAATTACATTTGAGGATGCATTTCACTAATTACCATGATATCTCTATGTTAATCACGTAGGGCCATAATCGCCTTGAAAATTACAACATATGTTTTTCGTCGAGGTTTAAGTCACCCAACACTTTTAAAATGTATCGTTGTATAATCGTGTGGATTCGCCAAATTTTTAATATACCATTTAAAAATCCCAAAAAATTCACCAAATATGGATTGATATAAATATAATTGAAACTCTGATTTATTCTTACATACTTTGTTCAGTTCTAAACTTGTGAGCTCTCGACTCAGAAGTTGGACTTGGAACCTTGAAGTTGATCGTAGGCAAGTTACAAAATTACAACACAGGCATTCTTGCATTAATGAATAGCAAGTCAATGAAAACCTAAAGGTAAGTGATCATTTCTTCATAATGTGTATGTTAAATATGTATAATCAAATTGAGATAAACAAAACACAAATAATGGAACTTTAAACTGAAGGAAAGCTAATTTAATTGATTTCAAAAGAAATAAATGAAGCTTCTTCAGAGGCGTTCCATCTTCCTCTATCTCCAGAGATTTGTTTGAAGCTGCTGCTCTCAGATTGTGTAAGCTTGGCTTCTCCAAATGGCAATCTGTAGAATGAGTATGCAAAGTGATAAAGCTTCTCTATCCTATATGCTGATGGAGGTGAGAATGTTGATATGGATATGCACAGGGGCTGTGGATTATGCACAGAGGTTGTGGATTATGCACAGAGGCTGTAAATTGAAGATGCTATGAAATGAAATGGATATGCCATGATATGCTATGCTACTATGCTATACTATGAAATGAAAATGTTGTGAATGCTATGCTACTATGCTATTGCAATTTGGCTATAGTTATTCTATTGAAAGCTTCTCTGTAATTGCAAAGACCCGGCAGTCCTTTTATAGCTTTTCGTAGGCAAAATCCTGGTTGGCAAAGATCAATGGCTATGCGATTGTCTGGTAAGTTTGAATGGTGAGAGATGGAGAGGTTGAGAGGAAAATGGAAGAGGTTGGGAGGTTGGAGAGAAGAATGGATGCTTGTCTTCAACCCACGGGAACAAGCTTGCACAGGAACAAAGGAATTTAATTTTTCTGTTTTGGCAGTTTGTTTCATGGTTGTTGAAGATAATGCAAATTTATTAAATAAATAAATTTATTTAATTTCATTTATGTGAGTTTGATTTTTGATTTTAGGACTATAGAAGATTTAATTAAATATTTTGGAATATTTAATTGTGATGTGACTTTAGAAGAATTAATTAAATATTTAGAATATTTAATTACGGATGGATATTAGAAGAATTAAATTAAATATTTTGAGATATTTAATTGCGAATGGATATTAAAAGAAAAGAATACTTAATATTTATTTGAATAAAATATCCAAGCCAAGATTAAATGATAATTAATATAAATAAATGATAATGTTTATTTTAATTAATTAAAAAAAATGATTAAATAAACTTATTTATTTAATCGAAATGAAAGAATGAACAATATAAATAAATTATTTAAATTTATTTATACATAGATCGAATTCAGAGATTTAATTAAATATTAAAAATATTTAATCAATTACCAGACTATGTGATGTGACCATTTTTAGGTGTATACATTTTTCCCCTCTTTGAAATGATGTGTTTTCACGCATTAGTTCAAAGAATTTCAAAAAATTTGCCCCAGATGCTGATTGTCGAATGTTAATAGGTATATGCCCCCTCAAACGATGAATCGATAAGATTTTGATTTTTATGAATTTTTTTTTTTTAATATAGATTTCGATTCATCGTTTGAAAATTATGATATGAAGAAAATGATCCAGAGAGATGTGAAATGAAATTTTGATGAGTAAAATTGCCCATGCTATGTTAAAATGTGATAAAATGCCCCAATTTTACCATTAAATAGGTTAAAAATGTCATTTTCCATGTCATTTTTCATTTTAACCTAGTAAAAATTGTAAATTTTGAGCTCTTGAGAGATAATTATGGCACTTCTGATTCACCAGCACCGTTTCGAGCGCATCCAACGACATCAGCGGCCGGCGCACTATGGACCTCCTGTATGTACCCCGTGAAACTCCTACTTTTTGAAAATTTTCCATTCGTTGCACATTTATCGATGTTTTAGTTGTGAAATATTTTGTTTTAGCACCCTTGAGAGTTTTCATAGCGCCCTTGATAATTTCTATAGCGCATTTGTTTCCATAGCGCATTTGATGCTTTTTGTAGCGCCCTTAATCTGTTTCATAGCGCATTTGATTTTATAGCGCCCTTGATGAATTCTGTAGCGCCCTTAATGTTGTAGCGCCTATGATAAATTTTGTAGCGCCCTTGACCATTTTCATAGCGCCCATGATTGGATGTTGTCGTGAGTGATAAATTTGTTCCCCAAAGTTGTTCGAAAACAAATAAGAGCTGATAAATTTGTTTTTAAAGTTGTTAAAAACAAATAGGATTGATAAGTTTGCTTCTAAGTTGTTAAAAACAAACAGGACGTTGATTATTTGCTTTCATGAAAATGAAAAACAAATAGTTTGATTGATTTGTTTGCTGCTAAAATTGTTAAAAACAAACATGATTTTGATTATCTGCTTTCATGAAAATGAAAAACAAATAGTTTGATTGATTTGTTTGTTTCTAAAGTTGTTAAAAACAAACGTGATTTTGATTATCTGCTTTCATGAAAATGAAAAACAAATAGTTTGATTGATTATTCAGATTTTGATTGATAAGTCGTGATGATTTGGTATTGATTTTGCTTTGATGATGTGTCAACAGGAGAGATTGAGTGTTTTGCAGTTACGGGAGACATTCCCGAGCACATGGAGCTTGATTCCACATCTATTACAGTCAAATCAGGATGTGATCGAGGCATGTGGATTGATTGTGTTGCTTGACATGCCTGAGGTGCACCTCAACAGAGCTTTATTGATAACACTCGCAGAGCGGTGGCATAGTGATACCAACACATTTCATTTACCAACTGGAGAGATTACATTGACCCCTAAGGACGTATATCGCATTTTGAGGATCCCAGTGATGGGAGAGAGTGGTTTTTGATAGCCGAGAGGTTGGAGGCACTGATGCTTTGAGGAGGATATTTAGAGACGATCAGATTGCTGGATATTTCATCCCATGGGGCGAGATGACAGATTCATATCCACCCTTACCCTCTGTACTGGCAGGTTTCATTGGAGGTGTTTTGTGCCCCGACCATAGGTCGAAGGGGTTCGCAGTCGGATGGGGTTGGGTTCTTGAGAGTATGGTGATGCAGGGGACACGGTATGTGTGGGGGACATGCATGCTTGCTCACTTATATGATGAGCTACATCGTATTGTATATGGTAGAGGCCGAAGTTTTGCTGTTGGTTGCTTGTTACTACAGATATGGGCATGGGAGCACTTTGCTATTATGCGTCCTGCAACTCGTGGACGATGACCTGTCGGTCGATCGTACAGATGGGGATATACCGATATTATTGCTTAGCCAAGACTAGGAAAACTAGATCATTGGCAACGTCTCTTAGATGGTCTTGATACAGTATGATGGCGGCCATATGTAGATTGTGAGGCATGGCCAGAGGATGCGAGGGAGATGCCTTATGTCTGTACATCTAGATATCTTATTGGGCATACTCCGTGGATTATTGAGAGATTTCTTATTGGACGAGTGTGTCAACAGTTTGGTCGGATTCAGGGTATGCCTATGGGTTCTGCCATTTATGCACGACGACAGCCAAAGCTTACAGTATGGGGTCCACGTATTTCATATGAGGCAGCAGTGGCATAGTTTACTAGTTTGGGAGTGGTGATGTGGGATTACCGAGTTGATGTCCTAGATGCAGGGACGACGCCAAAGTATATTCAGTATGTGTTAGAGCATCCTGCACCACGTATGTTTGATCCTGATGAGCCTATTGCTCCTGTTGCTATACAGAGACCACAGAGAGGCGGTCAGAGATGACAGAGAGATTCAGCTTCAGAGGGTGATGATTCAGAGGGAGATGATGATGATGAGAGTGGAGGTAGTGATGATGATTCAGAGGGAGATGATGATTATGAGAGTGGAGGAGATGGTGATGGTGGGAGAGGTGATAGAGGTGGTAGGAGAGGTGGTAGGAGAGTTGGTAGAGGTGGACCACGGATGAGACATACAGATCCATTACCTTTAGTAGATCCAATGGTGTCAGGTCAGATATCCTCTCTACAGAGTATAGTGCAGAGCTTACAGAGTTAGCTAGCATAGGCACAAACCTTGATCACACAACTTCAGGACAGTTGACTTCAGTTACTGCTGAGAGGGATACAGCCAGACAGCGAGGTGAGCAGGCCATTGCTTTGGTGGATAGTCTACAGAGAGTAGCAGCGAGTACCTTGCCCGGTGACATGATGAGAGAGGTGACCAGAGCCACTCGGGAGGCCGAGTTTTATAAGACCAGATATCATGATGTTGTTCCACCTGAGCGGAGGGAGAGTTATACACAGTCTCAATCTACCCATAGTCGCTCTCGGACTACCAGCAAGGGTGTGACACAACCATTACCTCCAGGAGGGCCATCAGGGATAGGTGGAGCAGGTCCATCAGGTGCAGGTGGTACAGGTCCCAGACCAGCTCCATCAGAGGATAGCACTGCCTAGTGCATTGTACATGATGTTTTAGTGATACTCTGTTTAGACATTTGTATACACCCTAAGATGATCTCATTTTTGATGATGTTATATCATGTGTAGTTGAAATCCTTGTACATTTTGACATTCATTTTTGAGATATATGAAATGCAGCGATGATTTATGATGAGATAAATGCGTCTATTTTCTATATGCATGATGTTTTACGATATGATGGTTTCTCAATTTTTATTTTATGCTTATGATGTATATGTATGCATGATTTATAAGATGAGTGAAATCTATTAATGAATGATTATATGAATGATGGATGATAAAATTTATGAATGCTTATAAATGTTTTGATTATGGTATATGCCTTGACTTTATGATTTTCTGATGCAAATATGTATGAAAAATGTATGAAATGATGTTTTTGTGAATGTCAAAATGTACTCAGTCATTTTATTTAAAAAGATATGAAACACTTGATACCTTGCCAGGTTTTGGGAAAATCTATAAATGCCAAATGCAGATACTAACATGAATGCAATCTGTACTAACCATGCATGATATTCGTACAATATTGCCATTTGGAGAGCTTATTTGTGCTTTTTGTATCATCATAGAGCATTGAAATGTTGAAAGTTAATACAAGCATCAAAGGGTATGTTAGCACCAGTGAGTATTGCTTTCATGAATTTTGATATAGCAAGTTAATACAAGCATCTAGGTATAATTGAACCGAGATGACCTGAGTATCGCTTGCATAAACAGACAAGAGTTAACCCTTTTCCTATGCAAATTCTAAAATGTCATCAATGATACTTAGTAGAGCATGTCTCGCGACCAATTTGCATAGTACTAATGATTTCCTCACAAACAGCAGACAAAAATAAAATCATACTCCTTCCTTGCTTTTCTAGTTCAGTACATCATTGAATTGCTCCAGAGATATGATAGAAAATCAAACAACTATTCAAATCTTGCCTAAAATATTTCAAACATTATTCAGATTAAGATCATCCAATTTGGTTATCAACATTGATGTTTTGTTTTGATGTTTGTTTGTATCATGTTGTCTTGATTTCAATTGACATTGAATAAGCATGTTGTGATTGATTTGATACGGTAATGTTTGTTGCATTTTGGCAAACCGTCTTGTGTTTGTTTGTGATATTTGAAAAGCTCGTCGTTGCTCTCTTGTTCAGTCTATGTTTCTACGTTTTGCCCCCAATGTAAACATAACCTAAGGAGTATGGATATGTACAAATTTCATCAAGCCATGATGAAACATAGGGATCCCTGTCATATGATATGTATATGAAAGATATGTACATATGATAGATATGAATGGATGATGCCGAAAGTGAATGCAAGACATAAGTTAATAAATGGAGGAACCTATTTTAATCACAAGTAGCACCTATTTACCAGGTTTTCGCCACTTGTTTTTATTGCACTTTTTCAGGAGTTTTCTGATGTTTTTTTTATTTTTTCAGGACTTTTTATGATTTTTTTGATTTTTTCAGGACTTTTTATGATTTAGACATAGAACTTTTTCAAATGAATGCTATTGATCGGCTCTTCAAATAGGTCCCCTTCTGACGTGGATAACTGATATGCCCCAGAACCGTACGCTGCAATGATGACAAATGGACCAAGCCAGTTAGGTTCAAATTTCCCTTTCTTTTCTCTGTCTTGCTAATTACGTGGATTTTCTCTCAAGACTAAGTCACCTACTTGAAATGTTCATGGTTTAACTTTGAGATTATAGCTACGAGACATAACTTGTTGATAACCCTTCAAATGGTCAGCTGCATGTTGACGTCTTTCATCTAATAGTTCTAACTCTTGCAGGCGAGATACTCTATAGTCTTCATCATTTATCAGTCCCTTGAGTGAGACTCTCAGCGAAGGTATTTCAACCTCTAGTGGTAAGATTGCTTCTGCTCCATAGACCAAGGCATATGGGGTAGCTCACGTTGGTGTGTGAATGCTAGTTCTGTATGCCCACAAAGCTGGATTTAATTGGACATGCCAATCACGACCGACATCATTTATTGTCTTCTTTAAGATCTTCAAGATTGTTTTGTTGGAAGCTTCCACTTGACCATTACCTTGTGGATAGTAAGGTGTAGAGAATCTATGTTGGATGTGAAATCTTTCACAAAGTTCATCCACATTCTGATTCTTGAAAGGCCTTCCATTATCAGTAATGATAGAATTAGGAATTCCATATCGGCAGATGATGTAATTCAGAATGAATGAAGAGATTTGTTTACCGGTCACTGTTGTCAAAGGAACAGCTTCGATCCATTTTGTAAAATACTCCGTAGCTGTGATAATGAATTTATGCCCATTTGATGATGAAGGATGAATTTTTCCAACAAGATCTAATCCCCACTGAGAAAAAGGCCATATTGGAGTAAAAGGTTGCAGCTCCTGTGTAGGTGCATGAATAAGATTCCCATGGATCTAGAATTTAGAACACTTCTTGACAAAAGTAAAAGAATCTTTCTCCATGGTAGGCCAGTAATATCCCATCCTGACAAGTTTCTTGGCTAAAGTCAAACCACTTGAATGAGTTCCACAAATACCACCATGAACCTCTTGTAAGGCTTTTTCAGATTCGTCACATTCAAGACATCTAAGGAGTGTACCATCAAGACCACGTCGATAAAGGATGTCGGCAATCAAGGTATAACAGGATGATTGGCGTATGAAATTCCTTTTTTGATTTTGGGATAAATCTGGAGGTAAAATGTTGTCTTTCAAGTAGGTATAAGTCTTTCCATATAAAGGTGAGTCAGAACCGGTTAAATGATATATGACTTGGGTCACTGGATTATCATAGGTGGGAGAAAACAATTGTTCCACCAAGAATTCATACCATTTTTTATCTTCTGACAATTGTAACAAGGAAGCAATTGTAGCCATTGCATCTGCAGCTTTATTATCAATCCTTGAGATTTGTGAAAACTTGATTGACACAAAATATTGTTTGAAATCATCCACCATGTTCTTGTAAGGTATCAACTTATCATCTTTAGTCTAATAATCATCATTGATTTGATTGATGACAAGTTGTGAATCACCATAGACTTGCAGTTCTGTAATCTGCCATTCCAAGGCTATCTTTATCCCTATGAGCAATGCCTCATATTCAGCTATATTATTTGTACAAGGAAACATTAATCGATATGATTTTGGTATGTTATCTCCTTCAGGTGTGACAAAAAGAATTCTTGCCCCCGAGCCTTGTTGCGTATAGGATCCATCAAAGTATAATGTCCATGATTTCTGAATTGTTGCTGTGAAGACATCTACATCAGGAAACTCAATGTGCATTGGATTTTCTTCTTGTAAAGGTGCTTCGGCCAACTGATCTGCAATGACTTGTCCTTTAATAGCTTTTCGATCTACATAGTGAATGTCAAACTCACTTAAGATCATTACCCATTTTGCAAGTCTCCCTGTTAAAGTAGCTCTACTTAATAGGTATTTTAGTGGATCAATCTTGGTTATCAGCTTAACTGTATGAGCCAACATATAGTGTCGTAACTTTTGAGAAGCAAAAACCACTGCAAGGCAAGATTTTTCTATGAAAGTGTAGTTTAATTCATGACTTGTTAAAGTTCTGCTGATATAGTATATGGCCCTTTCTTTTCCTGTAGAATCCTCTTGTGCTAGTAATGCTCCCAAGGATACTTTTGTGGCTGAAATATAGAGTATGAGTGGCTTTCCTGGAATGGGTGGAATTAAAACTGGTGGATTCATAAGATATTGCTTGATCTGATTGAATGTTGCTTCACATTTTTCTTCCCATTTGAATGGAACATTTTTATGCAATAAATGTGTAAATGGTAAGCTTTTGTCTGCCAATTGAGCTATAAACCTTCTGATGGACTGTATTCGTCCTTGCAATGATCGAAGCTGACTGATATTTCGTGGTGGTGGCATGTCCATTATAGCTTTTACTTTTTCTGGATCAACTTCTATGCCCTTTTCTGAAACAATGTATCCTAGGAGTTCACCAGATGTAACGCCGAAGACACGTTTCTTTGGATTGAGTCAAACATTGAACTTCTCCATTCTGGTAAAGATTTTTGATAAGATTTCTAGATGTTCGTCTCGTGTGTGAGATTTGGCAAGTAAATCATCAACGTAATCTTCCATGAATGTATGCATCATGTCATGAAAAATGGTTGTCATTGCTCTTTGATAAGTAGCTCCGACATTCTTTAACCCAAATGGCATTACGTTCCAGCAATAGGTACCCCAAGGGCATGTGAACGCTTTTTATCTTGATCCTTTGGTGCAATTTTTTATCTGGTTGTATCCTGAAAATCCATCCATTAATGAATACATTGCATGACCAGCAGTTAAATCAACAATCATATCTATGTTTGGCAAAGGAAAGTCATCTTTGGGACAAGCTTTGTTTAAATCTCTGAAATCTGTACAAACTCTAATCCTTCCATCTGCTTTGAAATAGGTACAATATTGGAAATCCATTCTGCATAATCAATAGTTCGAATGAATCCAACATCTAAAAGCTTTTTTAATTCCTCTTTGACCAATAATGCAACATGTGGATGCATTTTTCTAAGTTTTTGCTTTACAGGTTTTGCCCCTACATTTATAGATAAATGATGCATTATTAAATTAGGATCTAACCCTGGCATATCAGCATATGACCAAGCAAAATTGATTTGATTCTCCTTCAAGAAGTCCATAAATTTCAATACTTCTTCAACTGTTAATGACGCTGCAAGTTGCAATATTTTTGGTTGATCTACTGTACTTATGTTGATTGATTATGTTGGTTCTATCAAAATAGAAGATCTTCCGTGATAATGCTTGGGAAGAGTGTCAAGTTTCTCATCTTTCAGTGCCTCAAAAAGGTTTTCACTGTCAGATTCACTCTTTATTTTTCTCTTGTTGTGATCTATCACTGCCATTTTTCAGTTTTCACCAATAGATCCATCTTTTATTTCATTTATTTTGCAGCTAAGAGACTTGACACCCTCCTTATCAAAATCGTGAGTATGAGATTCTTGGATGAAACAATTGTTTTCCTCTTTAGAAGAACAAAGGAAATTTATAATGTCCTCATCATCATGAAATGTAGGGACATGGATAGGTGCATCATTGTCCCAATCAATAAGTTCTGGATAAACTAAAGGCATGGGATCATTAGGTTGGGTAAGGTCGTGAGCTGTCAAAGTCATGATGTGGTTATCATCTTCATGGTAGACAAGGTCTATGATTGCATTCTCCTGTTGATTGTCAATCTCTTTAGAATCTGATTTGTCCTCACTTGAGTCATGATCACTTTGTAAAACATAATCAAGTGGAGGCCTTGAACCTTCTCCTTGTATGAGAACAGGTGCATATTTGTGTATGGTATCAACTTGTTTGTCTCTCCAAAATTCATCATTATAAATGGCGTCCCCTTCGTATTCATTAGAATCAGTATCTGAACTATTCTGCAATTGGAAGACTGATTCATGAGGTTTATCTGACATTGATCCTCCTTCATGAGTCGGTTGTGTTTGCTGTGAAGTAAATTCTTCTTTATCTCTACCATATCCAAGTCCTATTTTATCACTTGGATGTATTGAAATAGGTTGAATTGGTTCCACAATTCCTTCTCTTCTCTTTCCTATAGGACCATTTCCTTCATAGCCCATTTTCTGCATGATAGCGTACCCCTTACCATATTGTTTTGTAGGTAACTTAATGTGCAAGAGAGATTCATCTTCATCTTTGTATAGCCAACTTAGGATGTCCCTATCTTCAGCTTCTTCTTTAGTGGTGTTGGCTTTAATGAATTTTTCGTCAAACTTTGTGATTGGCACAAAAGCTTGTGATGTAGAAGTTGTTGCAATCTTTTGATTTGATAAGGTTGGCTGACCATGCGACCTTGGAGAAGGAGGTAAGGTAGAAAGAGATAGTGAATATTCACCTACCCCTTTGTCTTTAAAATTTAGCTTAGTGTCAAGATTCTTTGTCAATTCTTGCAATTGGACGTGTAGATTAGAAGAAGAAACAGCAAGAGCCTCCCTATTATGTGGCACAAAGGCGTCTTGAGTTGCTCGGAGATTTGAACAAGTTTGTGTGCTATTGTAATCAGCTTGTATGGTTATTTCTTGTCCATCATATGGAAACTTGAGGCATTGATGATACGTTGATGGTACTGCTTGCATATCATGAATCCATGGACGACCCAAGAGTATGTTATAAGAAAGATCCCGATCTAGAACCTGACAAAATGTGTTCTTCACAACAGGTCCCACTCTGATAGGTAGCATTATTAGTCCTTTAGAAGCTCTTTCTTCATCATCATATGCCTTGATAGTTATTTTCCTTCGTGGATCAATAGAATTTTTTGATATTCCCAAGGCATTTATTAGCTTTAAGGTACAAATGTTTAAACCAACTCCTCCATCTATTAAGACACGTCTGATTCGATGTTTATGGATCATGACTTCAAGATAGAGCGATGAATTATGTGGATGTGCCATGGAAGCATCATCTTTTTTAGAAAATGAAAGACAAGTGGGGGAAGACAAATGTCCCACCATGGCTTGAAATTTGTTTACATCCAGATCAGTATCAACATTTTTGTTTACAAGAGCTTCTTCTAAAATATTCTTCTGTATGGGGGATATTTTGAGAAGTTCAAGGATGGAGATTTGAGCTGATGTTTTTCTCAATTGATCAACTAGATTATACTGACTTGGAGGGGAAATAGTTGCTTTAGATGAACTTCCTTTTAAAACAACTTTCACTTGTCCTCTCGTAGTCACATTAACTTGTTGATATTCCTGTTTTCCCTTGATTTTGATAACATTAACCCATTGATCATCAACATAGATGTGACAGATTATATTGTCTTCAACATTATGTACGCTTTTTGCTTTTGCATCTGATGTTTCCCCCTTTTGATAATTCGGTAAAGGATCTTTGAAAGCTTGATGATCGTCATTGGTATGATGTCCTTCAATTGTAATGGTACCATTGTCAATTAAATCTTGTACTAGATTTCGCAAAGCTTGACAATTATTCATTCTATGAAGTTTACATTGATGATAATTGCAATAATACGAGTCATTCCATGATGGTGGTTTGACTCATGGCTCATAATCTCTTTGTGGTGGTAAGGTGATAACCTTATTATCAAGAAGCTCCTTGAGAGCAAACTCAAGAGATTGACCCAAAGTAGTAAAATTCCGTCTATTTGAAAAGAATGGAGGTCTGGACAGATTTGATGTTTGGGTATTGCCAAGATTGTTATTGAAATTACCACGATTATCCTTGGTGTTTTGATTGGTCATGCTTTCTTGCTTGGAGGTTTGTCCTTGTTGATTGTTGCTTCCTTGTTGGTTGGTATTTGCTTGTTGATTGTTTCGTGGAGCACTTGATAGATTAAAGATAGATGGTCTTGTTTATAGATTATTTGCATCTACAATACCATCATTGACAACATTTTTATTTCTATTCCAAAACCTTGTTTTATCGTTGTTGTTTTGGTTGGATGTACTTGGATTATCAAGTTTTATCACTTCTCGTTTAACTAAGGCCCCTTCAATGGTGATTGCATTTTCAATCAATTTTTCAAAGTTATGAGGACAATGAAGATTAAGCCTATAACTTAATTCTTGATCTATACTATTGATGAAGATATCCATCTTTTCTTTTTCAGGAATAGGATGGGAATATCGCGCAAACAACCTTCTCCACCTTTGCAAAAACGTAGTGAAGGATTCTCCTACTTTTTGTTTCACTTTACAAAGATCAAGCATTGTTATATGATGTTGGATGTTGTAGGAGTATTGTGATATAAACTGATTTATTAACTCCTCAAAGGTTTTGATGGGAGGAGTGATCTTAGAAAGCCACTCCATGGATTGTGCACCTAGACTTCGTGGAAATAATCGCATTAAGTAGGTATCGTCATAGGCGAATTCTAGACTCATATTTCGGAAATCCCTCACATGTTCAATGGGATCAGTTTTTCCATTGTACCTATCAAATTTAGGGATTTCGCAATGTTTTGGAAAAGGGATCATTTGAAGACTCCTATCAAATGGATAAGGAGATATGTCTTCCAAAACATACTTCTTTGTTGTACCCCTTGCATCTCCCTTTATTTGCCCTTGTAATTCTTTTATCCGTTGAGTAAGGGCACTAAAGTCATTAGTAGGAGGTGATTCAAGGAGTTCGGATTCTGTTTAATCCCTTCTATGTCAAAATTGTGAGGTAACTTAGCTCCTTGATTAGCTAATGAAAGAAAATATCTTTCTTTGTTTCATTCTAAAATCCTTTCCATAAGAGTATGGAATTGGGGATCTTGCTCTGCTTCTTGAAGCTTTTCTTCTGTTAATTCGTCAACATTAAATGTATCCTCTTCTTTCTTAGTATGGTCACCCATTTTGCTTGTAGTGGTTTCTCCTTCATCTTTTTCCATGTGTTTTTGAGATCTCGTGAAGACAGGCATAGGTTTTGTTCCAAATTCTACTCACTTGTGATCAAAAGAATGAAATAGTGCAATTTGTGATTGATATGAAAGTCAGGATAGAATGAAAATTCTATGACTTGAAAGATTTCTAACCTTTAGCTTGTGTTGTTCCCTAATTGAAAGGATGAAAATCCTGTTGGTGGGAATTTAAGCAAAAGATCAAGAAAAAGATAATTTTGCACTTTATAAAGTTTGATCCTAGTTTCGTAAAAGGATGGATTTTGTGATGAAATGCCTAATGTGATTGAGTTCTCTATTGCAAAATTTGATTTGGACGAGTAGAATATTCAATTGCAGGTTGGGGAATATAACAAAAACAAATACGTTGACTATGGTTATGCCTTTGAGAAAGGGCTCTCCTTTGAAAGAAAGCTTGTGAGTACAAAGGTTCTATAGCATAATCATTAGTGAAACCTCTAACACAGTCATGATATCGATGAAGAAAGGTTCTATATTTGAGTAAAACCTTTCAGCTTTGATACAAAAATCATCTTTTCTTCAATAGTTTCTTGTAGCTAAGGGGTTTCTTTGGCTTTTTAATCCTTTTGAGAACGGATTTCTTTACAAAAGTTGTGAATTTCCAATCTCGTAACATGAGAGTAATCAATGTGATAGTGAGTTTTTGATGATCTTTTCTGAATTAATGTATTGAAAACACATCAAGCAAGTTGTATAATGGTTATTTTAAGTACTACGCTAAACATCAAGTGTATGATCAAAATGTTTTTCAAAAAAAATTTTAACGAGTTTTACACATGATAAACATTTCAAATAGACTCACTCTTAGTTCTCAAGTAGGTCATCATAGTAATCAACAACCCACATCTTAAAATTGCATCGACTCACACAGCCATGTCACCCTCGAAAGGGCGCCCGTGTTTTTGTCTTTTCCAGCTGCATACTCAGAGTGACGGAAGTGGATACTGGATCCCTTGAGCAAACAATCCTTGGCAGTTATATGGTGAGTATCTTGGGGGTAGATTCTTCCCTCCCCTGCACTGTGATTAATATGACGTTCAGAAACTGACTTCAGTTGGATACTACACTAAGTTCATAGTAAGGGTTTCCGTTCGGTGCGGCAAATGATAGACTCCATCGAGAGACCTCCCTACCTTTAGAACAAAGGCTTTGGGGATGGTTATCAATGCACACTACTATCGAATGGGATTTTCATCAACCATCCGCATTTGATTAAAGTGGGTTGGAAAACTTGGCTTTAGTTGTTCCCACTTAGGTCGTTCCCGTAGGGTGAGTACTTTTTCCCACTACGGCAGGCCTTCTAAAAGGTATTAATAAAGCTGGAAATTGCATAAAGGGAAATTGATGAGTTTGGCATTTTGATCACCCAGTTAAGGGGAGAGCATAGGCCTATCACCGTTTAAGCGAAGCAAAAAAAGATTCCATTTTTTTAAGCCCAAAATAAAAAAAATTCTATGCTAAGTGAAGATGTTGCTTCACACAAACAATTTGTTCATTTTAGTCCCAAAATGAAATAATGAAGTGTCTACCCTAGGATTGTTTCATTTTTGATTTATGTGACTACCCTAGGATTGCTTAATTCCATTTATGTGACTACCCTAGGATTGGTTCATTCTTATTAAAAAAATTTACTGTCCACGGTCGCATCGGATTCAGTCGAGCTATATTTTAAAGTTATAGATTACAAATGCAACCTTTTCAAAAATGCGCTATAACAGACCTCATGGGCGCTGCAAGATTCTTTAAGGGCACTGAAGAATTGCTCACGGGCACTACAAGATTCCTCACGGGCACTACAGGATTCCTCACGGGCGCTGCAAGATTCCTCACAAGCAATGTAGTATTGATCATGGGCGCTGCAGGATTGATTATAGGCACTGTAGGATTGATTATGGGCGCTGCAGGATGTCTCACAGGCACTGCAGGATGTCTCACGGGCGCTGCAGGATTCCTCACGGGTGTTGCAGGATTCTTTAAGGGCACTGAACTGGGTATGAGTATTACTAAAATGTGTTTCTTGCGCTAATCCGCTATTTTTTTTCTCGTAACCTGTCATGAAAAACTGTAATAAAATGTTAAAATTGGGGCAAATTGCCCCACGGTGGGTGCCAAAAATGTGTATGTTAAATATGTATAATCAAATTGAGATAAACAAAACACAAATAATGGAACTTTAAACTGAAGGAAAGCTAATTTAATTGATTTCAAAAGAAATAAATGAAGCTTCTTCAGAGGCGTTCCATCTTCCTCTATCTCTAGAGATTTGTTCGAAGCTGCTGCTCTCAGATTGTGTAAGCTTGGCTTCTCCAAATGGCAATCTATAGAATGAGTATGCAAAGTGATAAAGTTTCTCTATCCTATATGCTGGTGGAGGTGAGAATGCTGATACGGATATGCACAGGGGCTGTGGATTATGCACAGAGGCTGTAAATTGAAGATGCTATGAAATGAAATGGATATGCCATGATATGCTATGCTACTATGCTATACTATGAAATGAAAATGTTGTGAATGTTATGCTACTATGCTATTGCAATTTGGCTATAGTTATTCTATTGAAAGCTTCTCTGTGATTGCAAAGACCCGGCAGTCCTTTTATAGCTTTTCACAAGCAAAATCCTGGCTGGCAAAGATCAATGGCTGTGAGATTGTCTGGTAAGTTTGAATGGTGAGAGATGGAGAGGTTGAGAGGAAAATGGAAGAGGTTGGGAGGTTGGAGAGAAGAATGGATGCTTGTCTTCAACCCACAGGAACAAGCTTGCACAGGAACAAGGGAATTTAATTTTTCTGTTTTGGCAATTTGTTTCACGGTTGTTGAAGATAATGCAAATTTATTAAATAAATAAATTTATTTAATTTCATTTATGTGAGTTTGATTTTTGATTTTAGGACTATAGAAGATTTAATTAAATATTTTGGAATATTTAATTGTGATGTGACTTTAGAAGAATTAATTAAATATTTAGAATATTTAATTGTGAATAGACTTTAGAGGAATTAAATATTTAGAATATTTAATTACGAATGGATATTAGAAGAATTAAATTAAATATTTTGAGATATTTAATTGCGAATGGATATTAAAAGAAAAGAATACTTAATTTTTATTTGAATAAAATATCCAAGCCAATATTAAATGATAATTAATATAAATAAATCATCCCTGAAGGAAATCAATTATAGGGACTGAAAAGAACAACTAATGGAGAGGATGAAGTGGCACACAATGCTTGGTGAGCTATCAGGATGTCGGTTGCGTATTGATCACTATGAGCATGAGTAGCACAATGAAGTTGGGATGCACTAAGTGAGTATTGGATGAGTGAGCAGTAGTTACTCTTAAAGGAATGACTTCCTCCCAACCAAGCTTTATGTCTCTTCGGTGCTTGTTGGGCCTTCATTTTTGTTTGCATACCAACATTTTGTTTTACATTGTTGCTGCGTATCACTTTGAAAGCATTGACATGATAAATTGAATGCTCATCATCAAAGTCTCTATTGTATGCAATATATCACTATCAAAAGTGTTATCTTGCAGGCATTATGGAATAACTAACGGAGTTGGCTTGAATGGA
Organism: Sequoia sempervirens; assembly: GCA_007258455.2. Taxonomy (NCBI): domain Eukaryota; kingdom Viridiplantae; phylum Streptophyta; class Pinopsida; order Cupressales; family Cupressaceae; genus Sequoia; species Sequoia sempervirens. The sequence continues at coordinate 282,651,819 of VDFB02075321.1, forward strand.
TATTGCAATTCTTGTCTACTTCGAGAGGTTTATACATTTATTCTTTAAGGCGGGAAACTTGGAGCGTCAACAGTTATGAAGGATTTGAGGCGGCCATTGGCATTTTGATGTCATCTTGGCTAGATGGCTTTCTTTCTCCCATTCCCCACATCCTTCGCATTTCCTCAAAGGTGGGTGTATGCCATGCAGAACCCACAGTAGTCAGGGTCGTCTTGAATTAACAAAATGGGTGATCGAAGGGATTCCAGAGAGCTCCTAATGCTTGTAAGATTTATGAGGCATCGTGATATAAAGCCCGAATAGGTTGGCAGTGTCACTAGGATTAAAATTATCAAGGAGGTTGCGGCGACAAAGGATGCCAATGAGCTATTATGAAAAAAGTGAAATTATAAGGGAAATTAGGGACACAAGGGGATGTTGCAAAATGTAGCTATTATGAAAAAGAGGTGTTGCAAGATACGAACATGACGATGTCGCAAAATTCTTGGCCATCGCCTCCGCTGCTATCCAAATCTGTTGTCCTCCATGATGCACCAACATGAAGTATTCGCATTTAGAAGGCCAAGGAGGTTTTCACCCGTGGTTGTTGTATACTCAAAGTTTTCCAAAAAAATAATTTGCCTATGGTGCAATGATTTTTACAAAGCTTAGGTGAGAAATCAGAGAATTCAAAGTGATGCTTGAGTAGGCACTAAAAGTTGAGGCTCCAAAGGGTATGTGTGAGAATTGTTTGACCAAGTGGAAGCATCTCCACAAGGTTATTTTAAATGATGGGATTGGTAAAGTTCTCATTACTCCACGAAGTATTGATTGGTCCCCAACTGAGTTTATTGTGGGTTCTAAGGGACTTTTTGCGTGATGCATCCAAGAGTCTATGATTAATTTGTTACTAAGATTTGATGTGTTCTTGGGATGTTTTCATGCAAGCTAGACAAATAAGATGAGGGTCCAGATTAGGAATATGTTCAAGGAAGTTTAACCATATGTCGTTCCACTGAAATATTCACATGACAATCTAATATATTTGAATTAAGGGAGGAAATTACTTATGATCATCCATCAGTGATCATCTTGTTGTAATGAAAACATAGATTCAAAACATAGAAGGAGGTTATTAGGATTTAAGAAAGGGCATATCATGGGATAAGATTTAATATCTTTAGTTAAATAGACTATTTCATCAAATGTAATGAGCCCTTATAATTATCTTAATCATTCATTTGGTACATTGCAGGCATACCACTGCAGAGGAGGTTGAGCTCAAAGTGCACCAGGATGGGGAATTTACATGCTACCAACCAAGTCTACAAAGAAAATAGTGATCAGGGATCACTTATAGAGCAGGGTAGAGGTGAGAATTTCAATTCATAGATGATGTGTGATGCCTCCACTTGTCCGCCTATGAGAGCATTCTGAGGATAATGAAGATTCTCGGGAAAGGGGTGATTGCATAAATAATGGATTATTTTTCTAAGAAGGCCGATAGACCAATGATAGCCTACGTCAAAGAAGCCAGTATCAAGAAATAAGAGGGTTGTTCGCCAAGATCAAGAGTGACCGAGAGTTGTTTTGTCTTTCCCAAATGATCGTGATTCGTCAGGAGTTGTCCCATTGAATCAGGGGGATAACTAATCTATCCCACAATGATGTAAATCTTCAAACAAGATGCATTTGATCGACTAAAGAATGCTACAAATCCATCAAGAAAAAGGTAGCCTTTAAACAGTTTTAGCTACAACAAAAGGGCAATTAGCTAGAGGACAAAATTGCTACAATGCCAGACCACTAAAAGACAAAATAAGGAAAAGACAAAGGTTGTATTTTAAATTGATATATAATGGGGGGTAGGTGAAACCCTAACTTGTATCAAATCTGAGCCACACAATGTAATTAAATCCTAGCCATTCATTTGGTCTTTGGAAAACTATAAATAGGGGCTTACCCCTCATTTGTAATTGGTTGGAGAATTGGTGCAAAGGGAATTTTGCAGCAATAGAGAGAAGCATTGCATGATTTTATGGATGTTTCTTTTGATTTTTTTCATTATGCATGCGTGGTTCAACTTCCAAGTTAGTTTTAGTTGTTAGTTTCTTGGATGGTTGTGATAATGGTGTTTACTGTTATGGTATTTGATGAACTTTCAACCCATACTTTTGGCACTTGTTGATGACAAGCTATTGTGAAAAGTTAGCTTGGGATTCCCCATTTCATTGATGCAACTTAGTTCAATTATATGTTCATGAAGTGCATGTACAATTTGAAGATCTGCAATCTTTAGGAGATTGCATTGGTTTTGTGTGGCTGTAGGCTTCTCTTGGTCAAGCAAAACCAAGTTTAGGAAGTTTGTCTACTGTAGTAGCCTCCATTCTTACTATTCATTCATAGCTTAGATTTAGATTAGCTTCTCTCACCCTTTCCCTTTTGCTATTTATTTTGGACCTTGGTTAGAGTAGGATTCAAAGCATCACCACAATGCTAAATTTGATGAGCATGGTGAGTTTTAGATTATTATTCTAAGTGGGAAGCCAATGTTCATTCACTTTCCAACACTCTTAAAACTCCATTTGTAGACCCAACTTCCCACGCTTTGTAAACCATAAAGGTCGCCTTGCGATTACCAACAAATCACATCAACCAACTGAACTATTTCATGCATTGTCATGACCTGACACCTAAGAGACCTTGGGGTAGTAATCTGGAACTTGTTTGTATATTTCTACCTTTCAAGAGAGGTAGTGCACTTGTGTGATGCCTGTGTTGAGAAGGTGCAAAAACACCCATGAACACTTTCCTAGTGCACATTGGTCAATAAATGTTGGATGGGGATGGGAAAGTTGTCTTGCAGCGGTAGAAAAACAAGATTTGAAGGAGAAAGCAAAAGATTCAAACTTCATTGCAATATCTTTAGATGAAGTTGTTGCGGTAGATAATACTTCTTGGGTATACATATGCATGTGTATACTATAAAAAAACATGTCCACCAAGTTTATCTTCTATGTGTTCATAAATGAAGGACAGTTCAACATCACAAAATATATTTAAACTAGTTAAGAAATATTTGAATGAAGTTGGAGGTATTGATGAATTGACAATTGCCAAAAAGTTGGTGTGTGTAGGAGCTAATGGAGCTATAGTAATGCAAGGTCACAAGAGAGGTCTTTGCGTAAAGTTACAAAATACTTGTTCACCATACATGCTTGGCATTCACTGCATGGCCCACAAAATAAATTTAGCATTTATAATTGTAAGCAAGTATCCTACAGTATCAAAAGTTTAAAATATAGTTCATGAGCTCTACCCATACTTCTGCTGAAGTCCCAAATGTTTTACATAATTTTAAAATTTTGTTGAGGGAATAACAAAGAGGAAAAAAGCTTCTTAAGGATGTTGATACCAAATGGATCTCCTTGCATGGAATAGCACAATGAGTTTTTTCGGAATATCAATCATTGATTGGAATAATGTACAAGCATCACAACGCAATAGACAAAGGTCCTAACCTCTTACATAGGTTAAGCGATATAGAGACACTCTTAACTTTAGCTATTCTTCTCCCCATGTTGGATGAAATGAACAATCTTGTGAAGAAATCCAAAGACAAAACTATGTATAATTATTAATATACCAAACTACATAGAATGACATGCATGACCCTCGATAATCTATATCTAGATCTAACTTCTCAAAGCCCAAATTTTGAAAGCTAGCAGTTAATTATATATTTGAATAATCGTAAAAATTATTTGTAGTATAATGCAAGTGGGCAGTTATGTGTCTTTATCCGTGGATTTGAGATACAAATGCACCATTGTACAATGATTAGGTGCTCTACCAGAGAAGTGCCTATTACAAAGGAAGTTGTTAATGAAATTGTTAAATCTATTATTTTTTTTATTAGATAAGTATGGAAAGGGCCCTGATCCCATGGTTATAGCCACACCAACAAAAAGGAAAAATAGGGTGGGAAACAACACCACTAGCCGACATCAAAAAATAGCATCCAGGGTAGCACGCAGACCATATATCAAAACCATAACAATAGAAAAACCATAATTAATCAAAAACATAAAGTTACTGCTAGAGTACTTAAAGCTATGCAGACCATTAATCAAATCCACCATGTACCAACAATTCCTAAACCATAACAAAGCTATTATGAAGTACCAATCTAGAATCTGGAAGCAAAAAGACAAAAAAAGGAGAGCAGTCATTAAATAGCAACAAAAGAGAAATCCATTACTTAACTTTTCCCAACAGGTCCCAATATTCATCAATTAGGGAGATATACTCCTTCCAATCAGGTCCCTCTGATTCATCCAACACCTTCAAATCATCAGACTTCCCTAGCTTTTTTAGCCTCCTGATAATTTTTGTTTGTCCAGAAACTACACCAATCATCACTCTTCACATCAGCCTATTAGTCACCTTCATCGGCGTGACCAAGGATTTCTCCATGTCATCCATATGTACCTACAAATATGTTAATCTTCTTTTCATATAATCCATGCTAGAATCATCAACAATATTATCATTTCCAGTATTCCCAGTATCCAGAATAGTCAGAGTATCATTCTTTTGGTCCTCCTCCATTTCGATTTGCTCCTCTTCATCGTCTTCATTTTCCTCTTCCGATTCCTCTTCATCCTTTTCATAAGCAGTATCCTCAAACTCCATCCCATCAGTATCTTCATCTATTTGGGCTTTGAATTCTTCAATTTCCAAGTCTTCCTCTTCATTCATAGAGATTTTGTGTTTTCCTTTCCTATCCTTCGAAGTCGCCTTTTCAAAGTGTGCAGACCTACGACCACCACTACCACCGCTACCTTGACCTTGCTTCATTTCTTTCAAACCATCATTTTTCTTGTCCTCTTTGTCTTCACTGATTGTAATAACTTCATTTTGAGAGTTCAAATCTTTTTTAATCTTCAAGATTAGACTTGGGTAAATCTAGGAGAAGAGGAGAATGTTTTCTCTTCTCCTGAGTCACTTTCACCAACTCAAACTCAATGGAACTTTTAACAACAATTTTTTGAGGCACAAGGGAAAGATGGATTTGTACCTATAGCAACAGGGGAATGGATTTTAGCTGGGGTTAACACCCTTCTAGTAGCAACAATGGGAGGAAGACAAGGAATAGGTTCTTCAGTAGGGTTTGCATCCTCGGGGGGATCATCCTTATCACCATCATTGCGATTTTGATTATCATTTCTAGCAACAAGAGGGTTTCCATGAGGGTTTAGCACAAGATTATGCTTGTACAAAGAAAGCATCAAACCTTGATGCAGGAGAGGGCTAGCACCTTTCTCTATGTTAATTTGTAGGGAAGACAATAAGTAGAAGTGCAAATTAATTCTTTCACCATGCCTAATATGATTTAACAACAGAAAATGATACACATGTACAAAAATGTATCTTCCTTCCAACGTAAAATACCTCATAACAAAGAAAATAATTAGGGTGTAGGGAGGCGGAACCTCTAACCTGACATACCCATTTTGGAAGCGTTTCAAATTCTCCCCATCATGCAGAAACTTGTCCACAAACTTTTGGTAGTTGGCCCCACTCTTCTTTGCCACCTTTATACCTTGATTCTGCAATCCTGTAGCTTCCTCTATAAACCTTGTCATCACTTCAAACTTGACAACACCAATAGCAACATTTCCCTTCCTCCACAACTTTGTGAATTTGGTAGTAAGGATCTCATTGTAGCCCTTCATAGACTCAAAGAAAAGAACCATGCCCACATTTTCAAAAAATCTCCACAAGTCTATATCCTGTTTGAGCGCTTGGAAATTTGGAGGCTCTGTGCGCTTCCTTGACCCACCCATCTTAGCACTTTACAATTTGGATCCCTTTAAATCTCCTTACAATTTTAGTGTAGAAAATACATTAATAATTTAAGGGGGGGCATATGCTCCCCCACTCATTTTTTGCATAGGAAATGGTCCCTTCTTAGTGATGATAGCATACATCTTTTAGGAAGTGTGACCTTGTCAATCAAAGTGTGGCCTTTTTTTATGTGAAGTGTCTCATTTGTAGTGATATTGTGCTTGATGTCCTCTGAGTAAGTGACCTATCTTGGCATATAATGTTCCCCTTGGTGGTAATGTTATGGCTAGTATTCCCTAAGGTGAGAGTCTTTTATTCCACAACTAGTCCTCTCCTAGTGGTGATGTCATGTGTGATATTCCCTAAGGTGTGATCTTTCATGTATTAAGCCAAGCCCTTTTGTTGTTTTTATAAACTGCCTTTTTGCGGTGGTGTTATAACAACTCTAATGTGTGGCTTCATGACATGTGTACCCCGCGACATTAAAATTTATGCACCCCTTGAGGTGAGTTTTGTTCATCCCCCATGACGTTAAACTTTGTGCACCCCTTGAGGTGAGTTTTTTTATCCCCCGTGACATTAAACTTTATGCACCCCCTGAGGTGATTTTTAAGCTCTCCTTGAAGCAAAATTTGGAAAAAGATAGTTCATGGATTCAGCATAACAGAGCTTGTTGGGTCAGGAACTTGAGCACACCTTTTAACATGGTCACCTAGCATAACACAACTTTATAGCCTTGTGGAACCCATCATATTGCATGGGCACCTAACATAACATAGCTTGATAGCTAGTAGATTCATGTGGCTCATGAGTGATGTGGTATAACACAACTTTCTAATCCTATAGGAGCATTCCTTTATTTGATGGATGGTGTTTGGTATTTGAGACAATTTAAGATTGATGTCTCTTTACCTTACCAACTCAAATCCCTTTAGTAATAAACTTGTGTTTGTTGTGTTTCTTTTTGTGTGTCTTCTTCATTTTTGTGTTATGTTTACCCTATGGATGTTTTCATTCCATCATTATGTATATGTTACATTATGTTATGTCATGTGATTTCATCGTGTATGTTTTGAGTTTTCGACATGTATGTTGTGTACATTGTCTTCTTGCATATCATACATGTGTGTGTTCCTTTGTGCCCATGTTGGTTTGTCACAAGATCTTGGATCATGGGGGCTTTCACACTCCCCCTAGATCCTTAGTCATCCTATCTCTTCAACATTTGGACAATCGGACCCCTCTTGACGTATTTCTCTACTTTAGTGTGAGTTTGAGCACAAGTTCATACTCTCACTAAAGTGTGGGATAAATTTAGCATTGTAGATTGTCACCCTTGATAATTTCACACTATATTTCCCCCCCCCCCCAAATTACTAGACCTAATTAAGCACCTAATTTCATAAATTATGCATTCTAAGGTCCATTTGTACCATTTTTCGAGAAATTGAAATCATTGAACAAATACATCCAATCAATATTTTGCCCCTGACACTTAATGTCCTGGAAAATAGGGCCAAGACCCATTTTCCCTATGGCATATGGGTCCCTGTATTTTGTCGAGACCCAATTTTGGATATATTAGTGTTGGTATTTTAACATTCAAAATTCAAATTGCAAATGTCAGCTTTTGGGATTTAATTTTTAGAAATTAGATAAATAGCTATAAATACTTAGTCTTTTCACCATTTGAAATTAGGATATTTTATGAGCAATTACTATTGTCAAGAGTAGCATTTTCAAAGACCTATTGCAAAAATTCAAGATCCAACATCATGTCAAATCTTATGTGAGCTCATGTGTGTTTATGTTATCATTGTTTGTGAAGGCTAACCCTTGTTGTAGGTTTCCCAACAATTCAAGCAAGCAAGATCCAAGACCTTGAGGTGATGCATATGACTTTAGTCCTTCAAGGAAGCCATCGAAGGGTGGTGATTTGTAGCACTTTTTTATTTCATCATTCCTTCCTATCCATTATCATTTTATCAGTGACATTGCCATTGTAGATGTGGAAACACTAACATAGGGTCTAATTAAGGCAAGCCCCTAAATAGCACAACCCTTTCCCTCTCTTTGAATGTGCAAGTTTTAGGTTTGAAGAGGATAGAAGGAAGTTTTAAGACCCATTTTTTATTGTTGCATTCAAAGCCCTAAACCTTGTCAACTCATGGAAACTCACCTATAGAATTATCCGACAATGATCCAACAAATTTGCAAGTGGAAATTGTTGGTGTAATTAATTAATTAATTATTACACTAGCATAAGTTTACTTAGTTCTTGCATTTAATCATTTAGTCCTAGGTTGCAATCATTTAATAAATGGGATGATATTCCCCTTCCTAGTTTGTGGGATAAGATTCCTTCTAGAACTTATCTCCTCATTTAATGATCATCACCATTAGGGTTCACATGTTGTCACATGTTGTTAGATCATGACACATGGCAACATCTCATGCATATTAGGTTTTCATTCTTGCCTATATAATCAGGCATCTTGTTCATTTGTAATATATCATATCAATCATTATCAATAGAATCTTCAATCAGCATTCCATTGTTGCAACACTTCTTTTGTGGTTGATTATCTTTCATGGCTAAAGTCCTTTATTGAAGCTTTAGGGGTTGTGCAATCCATCATCTCAACAGAAATAGAGTCTCAGATCTACAAGCAAAGGACTACAAAAATAGAGCAGGACACCCCTACAAGGACCCATATGCCCTTGGGAAAATTAGTCCTCTTATGCATGCTAGATCCAATTTTTTATGATAGGTACACATCAATTTTCCCTTCCTAGATCTACTTGTAAACTACTGTTTTAGTCTGTACATTATATAGATCTTGCATTTTCATATTAGGGCACATAGTCTAATTAGGTTAATCAAGGAAAAATCATTCCAATCCTTTTCCCATTCCTTAAATATGCATATCCAAGTCTGATTGGCTCACCTTCATGGTTGAAAGTTAATCTATACACCTTGTTGATCTATGTCTTAATGAAACCCTAGAGAAAGGCCTTGAATCTTATTATTCTAGGCATTTAAACTTTAGGATCACCTTTTTTTGTTTTAGATAGTTACTCTTGTGGATGTCTATCACATCCTCTGATTTCCCATCCGAGGAGAGAGGGTAGCATATGAGGAGGGGCACACAATGCATGATGCATAGATGACACAGTAGCACTACATCGATCATGTCATCCCAAAGAACACCACCAGGCACATCTACATGTGATAGTTGGAGCAAGGGTGCATTGTAGTACCGCTAATCCAACACATCATGGTCGATGGGTGAGGCTCTCACCTTTATGAGGGCCTCATCCATTGCATCAATGCCATGGAGGAGCAGCAAATAATATATACCTAGGGTCAAAGCATGCTCACACATCTCTACCATAACCTCAAGCATTATGTCCACTATGAGTAGGTCACAACATTATAGTCTTCACACCCTATAAGTGTGGGTGTTTGAGCACTTCACCTACATGCGACCAATCAAATATCCTTGATCATAAGGTAGGGGGGCTATTATGTGCACACATACTCATTGGCGCATGATTGATACTTCAAATAGGTACATACAGACATGACTCTCATATAGGAGGCAACTACAATGCATATAGTAGGACATTCTCCTAGCAAGACACTCACATCACATTATAATACCCTACCAATAACATCAAGTCATGCAATAGTTTGGCTAGGTGCAGGTCATTCCCCCTATTTTCCCTATGTACATATGATCACATCAAAGCACAACTAGAGCAGGGGACTATTCTTGTCCCACCATTATCAAAATCGCCCTTAGTGACAATGATGGTGAGGATGACGACCTTTCAAAGGCCCTCATAATAGATGACATTGGCGTATCAATTGGCTTTGCCAATCGGTGGTCAACAACATGTTTGGACCTGATTTTCCCAACGAATGCCCTTGAGGGTGATGTTGGTGTCCAGGGGTCAGATGGTGAGGTAGTGGGAAGCAACAAAGAGGAGGGCACAATAGAGGCAACTTGAGTGAAGGATTGGTTGAGGGGATAGCAATGAGTATCTTGGCCAATATGTGCACCTACGGTCTTTATCGCACCACCAGGTTTTCGGCCAATAGTACCACCTTTTGTAGCTACTATAGGGCCAAACATCGCATTCACCAATGGTCTTGCACCCCCAGATCCACACTAGCAGGCTGAGGACCCGAGTATAGATTTAATTTATTTTATTTTAATTATTTCATTATACATTCAACATTCAGCTATATATATATCCACTTTCTCTATCGTTGTAGTGTTTACATAGGACTGGCTCAACTTCTTTGGTCGATGCATAGTAGAGGTGATCCCAACCGTCCAAATCCAAGGTCAGGTTTTGGATGCCTACAAGCCATAAATAGTGGGGTGACATGCCCAATTATTCAAGCCTATAGTGCATTTGAGGACAACCTATGAGGAGGTTCAAGTGGATCTGGTCCAACATTCTATGGAGCTATCGATGATGGCTGGGCAATGGGATCAATGGGACACAGAGCTCTGTTTTGTTCTCACTGAGAGAGACCATACTGTGACAAGATTTGAGAGTGTCGAGCAAGCACGTGACACTCTTCATAGCCAAGGAAATGACCTCAAGAGGTAGCTAGAGGCTACGAGGATGACCTTGACTGATCTCCAACATCTCTAAGTACAACAATTGAGAGATGAGCTGGCAGTGACAAGACAATGGGAGGATACAATAACGAAGTGTATCACTTCCCTAAGGGATTAGTTGGGTGAGTTATGAGGATAGTTGTGGGGAATTTGGTCACAGAGCATGTTCGTGTCACAATCACACTGATCCCACTCGCATGCATCCATCCGACAGCCACCCCTGCCATCGCCAGGACTAGAGGGCTCTAGTAGCCACACCCCTAGAGGCTAGATGTATTATATTATTGTATCATTTTTTTATGTATAGATTTATACACATATATAGACACCATATTTTGTTACAATGGCGTGATACATGCACATGACATTGATACAAATATATACATATATGTGAGATTTTGGATCGATATTATGTTTTTCATGTGTATGCTTTCTTTTCATATATGGTTATGTTATGGATGTATGCTTAGATTAGATTCTATCATTATCTACTTAAAACACACATTGGATGTATGCTTAATTAAAAATTAAGATGATCTAGCATGTGATGTCTAATGATATATATAGGATATGTGATGTAGAATTTATGGATAAAAGGAATTAATCAAACATAATGCACTTACACATAGCATAGGATTAAAACTTGTACATATAATTCCTAATGAAAGAAATTAAATATATACGTGTATTTACATCACAAAACAAATTAAAAATATAATGTGTTAATGAAGAAATGTCATAGCATAATAGACTATAGTCCCTAAAAAGGGGACGAGCATCATACATATGCCACATATACCTTATGCATAGTATCTTCCAAGTTGCATTGCATTGATCAATTCTTTTTGAGGAGTACCATCCATAGATGAAAATCCATATGTTCCAGAACCATACATAAAGGTGATTATGTAAGGACCTAACTAATTAGGACTAAATTTCCACATTTCTCTAGTTCTCATAGAGAACAAGATCACCCACTTTAAAAGTGCAAGAAAGAACACCTCGGTTGTAATATTTAGAAATAGAATTTTGATAAGCTTGAAGATGATCGAGGTCCTGTAATCAACAATCATCGAGCAAGTCAAGTTGATTTAGACATTTAGCATAGTAAGTGTCATTATCAATTCATCCTTTAAGGGAAACTTGTAAAGACATAATTTCCAACTCCAAAGGCATAATAGCCTCAACACCATACACAAGGCTATATGGGGTTGTGCCAGTAGCCGTACGAACACTCATTTGATAATCCCGTAAGACATAAGTCAATTGAGTATGTCAATCTTTACTGTGTTTATTTACTATCTTTCGAAGAATTAGTTCAAGAATTTTAATACATGCTTCTGCTTGACCATTAGATTGAGGATAGTAAGGTGTAGAAAATCGATGTTGAATATGAAACTTCTCTAAGAATTGCTTCTCCTTGTTCTTGAATGAAGTGCCATTGTTAGAAACAAGGCTAGAAGGCAATCTAAAGCAAGCAATAGTGTTATTTAGAAGAAAGATACAGGCTACTTCAACATTAGTGGACCAAAGTGGAATAGTTTCAACCCATTTCATAAAATAATCGGTAGTTGTGATGATGAAGGTACATCCTTTAGAAGAAGGAGGTGATATATTCCCAATGATATTCAACCCCATTTTTCAAATGGCCAAGGGGCAGTTTGATTATGAAGTTCTTGTGCAGGAGCTCAAATAAGATTATGGTGTTGTTGACATTGAGGATATTTCCTGACAAAGGAAAAGGAGTTTTGCTCCATTATTTTCCAGTAATATCCCATATGAATCAGTTTATGCACTAAGGATTTACCATCAAAATGTCCACCCCTAGAGATCGAATGAGCTTGTTGAAGGGAAAGGGGTATTTCAGCCTTAATGAGACATCGAAGCAAAATACTATTGTAATATTTTTGATAAAGAACATTAGACATAACAATGTATCGAGTTGAAAGCTTTCGTATCCAAACATGAGTATTTTTAGTTGCATCATTAGGAATGTTTCTAGTTTTCAAATAATTATTGATATGAGAATACCATTCCCCTAAGCCTACATGAGCACACACAAGACTATTAGGTTCAAGTTTATCAAAGACAATAGGAGAGTGGAGAATTTGAACCACAAAGTGGTACTCATGTACACCATCGTCAAAGGGTACAAGGGAAGCTATGCTTGCCATTGCATTTGTATGACGATTTTGTCTCCCAAGAACACTGTCTATAGTAAATGAAGAGAACCAATCAAGAAATGATAAACCCAAATCTTGATACTGAGGTAGCTTGCTCTTCTTAGCTTGATATATTCCTATGATTTGATTTAAAATGAGCTCAAAATCACCATGAATGTGGATATGCTTAATATTTAATGCTATTGCAATACATAAGCCAACAATAAGGGCTTCATACTCAATGATATATTGAATTTGAAGTTGAATCCCAAGGAGCAACAAGTTAATTAATTCATGGGTTGTCAGGTATTAATCGTTATGAATTAATTAATTTAATTAATTTTGCATTTGTTTTAGAACTTATTAATTTGATAAATTAATTTGTTGTGCAGGTGGTTTGCTGGATCAAGATGCAGATTGTGTTGGAATGTTGAATACACATGGAATATTATAGTAGTGTTATTTTAATTTAAAATAACATTACTTTTTAAGGGGGGTTTTATCATTTCAAAAATGGAAATTTGAAGTCCTCCACATGCACGTTTGATTGAAATATTTTTAAAACTTATTTAATTTTCAGGATTAATTAAGTTTCATTGATTAATTAGTGAATGCATTGTGATGGTTGCAGGTACCTTTGAAGGGTAGATAAAGATGGAAATAAAGATAATTTACAAAGTAAATGTGTAAAGAATAAAATATTTTTTGAAATACTATCAAACTGAAGTGAGCTGAAAGTATGGTGGGCCCATTTAGCATGATTTTCAGGAAAGGATGTTGATTTATGTAATGTGAAAGGGTGAACTTAGAGTTAAAATAGGAATTGCAATTGTGAACTGGAGTTGACCAAAGTCAAGCAAGAGTTGAAATTGGAAGTTTCCTGTGTGAAGAATTGCATTCACACAAAAGCTATAGCTTTTGATGTCTCATTTTTGGCATGAATTAGGGAATTGATTGAGTTATTTATCATTAAGTGAAGCTCATTAGAAGAGAGATTTTTAGGAAAATTAGTTAGACATTTTACTTAGAGCTAATTGTAATTTAGCAGTAGGTTAGATGATACATTTTTCTTGCATTCTTAGTGTAGTTGGGTGGATATGAAGATACTGGTTTCCATACACTAGTGATGTTTGCCAGAATTATAAATGTTGTTTATCTATTTCATCGCAGTAGAAATAGTTGGATTTAAACTTCCTTCATGTTTTACTTTGGAATGATATTTATTTGGTTAGCTGTTTGATTTGAAGTTCTCCAAGGGAAGTCAATGAAGTTTTATCTTTTCTTTTGTTCAAATTGTGATAATTTGAGATCTGTTGTTAAATTTTGCACCGTGAATGAATGAAGCTTTGTGTTGATTACATGTTGACTTATTCTATAGTTTAGTTTAGGTGTTCCTTGATGAATGATAGGTCTAGTTAACTAAATGAATCAACATTTTTTCTCTCTTGCATACTTGATTTATTTTTTTCTTTTTTTTACCCATCGATTAGAGTAGGTTCAAGTAGAAATTCGATCTTGCAGCAACCAAGAAGCTCAATAACCAATAGGCCCCTTGAACATTACAACCTCGTTGACCACTCAACAAAACAAAAATGTTGTGACCCAACACCCAGGACCTTGGAAAATGATCGATTTAACAAATGTTTGTCTTTTTTACGAGAGGTAAGGTAATTACATCTTTCCTACATGTTGTTGTGTCAATTTGGCCATTAACACTACTTATGGACAGACAATCCCGACATGATATCAAAGGAAGTTTTCAAGGAAGTGATAGGAATTTGTGCTACTAGACCTATACTAGTATTAAAATTTGTAAATAATTAAGATGTGATGGAGTTGATTGGAGCCACATTTGATTATGGGGCTCTCATGGTGGATGTTATTTGAAACCCAACAGTAAGGTATGTGACAATGGTCATAGGATATAAAATTTACTACACCAATAGGGAGAATTCAGTGTCATCTACAACTATTCGTGTTGCCTATGAAATGGTGGAAAAAGGTAAGGACTATGATCCATGTGAGTTTTTTTGGCAACAACCATTTGATAACTTGAAGCAAACCAAAGATAAGAAATATCCGTTCATGTTTGGTTCCCTGGTAGTTTGTCTGCTATTTTATTTTTAGAGGGAGCTTCCAGGAATTGGAGTAATGTCAAATGGGATTGAAGGAGACTAGTATCACATTATATTTTGGAACATCTACACAGACTTGGTGACATGAAAGCCCAAGAAGTAGCGCTTACTACATTATTTGCAATATTATAGAAGAGAATGCATGAAAGGGAAAAAATTCCTAGATCCTTAGTGGAAAAATATCAAAATGATATCACATTTTTAGTTTATACTAATTTTTGTATCGATGAAGTTGTGGAACCCAGAACAGTTTGGATTCCTCCAATCAGTTATGAGATGAATGAAGTCAATGTTGATGGTCTTATTAAAATATTGATAAATAGTCCTAAGGATCCTACACAAGAAAGAGATGGAACTTATGAAGAAAAAGCCATGGAAGTGCACATGGAACTGTCAGAACCTACAAGAAAGAATAGAGTGACAAAAGCTATGAATGAATATTTCAAAGGACATGGACTTATAGAAAATGAAGTATAAATATTAAGAAAAAAAAGCAACATTAGCAGGTACAGCTGGTGAGTCCTCCAGACCCAAAAGATCTGGTAGAACGGTTTCTAATACTTTCCCCAATACTCGACAACCTTTAGGATCAGTTCCTACCTCACACAAAACTAAGAAAACAAAGAGCAATGTTCTGGTGGCAGAGGAATCTTAGTCGAAGAAAATAAAATCTACTCTGGTAGCCCCCACATTAGCCACTCAGTCAAAAAGATGAAAGAAACAAAAAGCTTTTAGAGAAAAGAACCTAAGCGTAGCCGTCGAGGAATAAATTGAGCTAAGATTAGAGCATGAGGAACAAATGACAAGAAGAAAAAGCAGTGCTACTAAAAGTGGTGAAGGTTCTTCACAAGAGGCAAGCACCGAAGTTATTAAACAAAAAGTGGATATCGTGGATGCATCTAAGGAAGAAGAAACTAAAAGAGAAAAGAAAGCCTTTACTGTACATGTTCACGAAAATTCTGAGAAGAAGAAAGGGAAGAAGACAAAGGAAGGCCCTTCAAAGCAGAAGAAGAAAACAAAATCTCCTCCAATAAGAGCACACACTCCCATGAAATTAGATGTTTTAGTTAACAACATGTTGCATTATGATAATATGATAGAAGCTACAACAAAATTGTATGATGAAGTTGATGAAACTAAAAAGAATACAATTATTGAAGCTATTATCAAGTATATCATTGTTTTAGAAGTTGACATGAGCAATATTAATAAAAAGGTTACTAGATTTTTTTGGGATGCTTTAATAGAAAGAAGAAGTGAGGCTATTGAAGTAGAAGACAAAATGAAAACTAAAGCCTTGGAGGAAATTGAATCCTCCTTATCTGAAGATGGTAAAGCTACTTTGATAGAGGTATACACCAAGGAGTTCAGAGTTAAGTAATGAGTTACAATTCTTATGGGAAAAGAAAAGGATCAGGTTGAAAAGCTGAAGTAGGAAACTATTGAGAAGGTCAAAGATATTGCTGAAAAAATTGGTATGCTGATTGCTCCCACATCTGGAGCAACCCAAGGAAAAGAACAAACTATGGAAAAGGTTACTGATGTAGAGGAAAATCCTTCTCTTAATTCAAGTATGCCAATTTTTAAAGAGGTCATAAAAGAGTTAGGTGAAGATGATCATATCGAAGAAGAAACTCCAATGGTTGATGATACAGAGAATGTCGTGTCCTCCCCTCCACCGGTTGATGAAACACAAGCTACCTCAGAGACTTCTATTCCTCCAGAAGAAACTGATAAGCCCACCAGTGATGATGGACAACAAGGTGTAGAGCAAGAAAAATAAAAGAATGATACAGATGACACTGAGGACAACACTGACAAACATGAAGAGGATACAAGAAAAGAAAATGAAGAAAATCAAAATGAGAAAGGTAATGAAGAGAAAGGAGAGAAATAGAAGGATAATAAGAAAGATGATGACAAAAAGGAGGATGAAGATAAGCAAAAGGACAAGACC
>VDFB02075321.1:282668638-282732783 GCA_007258455.2 Sequoia sempervirens
AAACATACCAAAGTACTGTAATTCCACATGATAATTGATTAAAAATTACATGATAATAGATAATGTAATTCCACACCATAATTGTTCAATAATTACATGATCAAAGACCGAATGGAAAACGAATATTGTCAGCCTCTCTCATCCTCTTCTACAGTGCCTTTTATGTGCAATTGAGGAGACAGTTAGATAAGATCTTATAGGCTTCTTTAAGTCCTTGTCACTGACGGTGGGGTGATTCCACTTGCACGAGGGTTCAAGGAAGCCTCTACTTCGACCATTGCACTTTCGACACCCTCAGCCTGTAAGAAACCCATGAATATAAATGACTACATTCAACAATTAACATATGGATATAAGGAAAAGGCAACATCAGATCTAAGCGCAGAGAAAGAGAATTAGTAGGGGGAGAGATGAAATTCTTATATGAAAATGCAGACAAATTTCGTAACACATTTATATGAGCCTGTGGAGGAGAAATACAATTCAAAATTAGACAAACCAAGAAACAACATTAATAATCAAGGTCCGATTTTTTCGCTTCTTTCACAAAAGTTGAAGGAAATTGAGAAATTGAGCAAGCTAGTGTCAAGAATCAATAAAATTAGGCCTTGATTTTATTAGTGACGTTTCTTCACACCCACCACTTCCTTGTTCATCCTTTCCCTACAATGTGAAGAATGTTAACGTCACATCAAATTCAAATGCATGCAACGAATTCATTCAAATTATGAAAATACACGTTTAAAAGCAAGTTTCAAAATTACCCTTTCTTCCACTTTATTCCTCTAAAAGAACTAGGGACAGTGTGTTTTCCAATATACTATCAAAATTAGCATATTTGTAACAGAAATGAAATTTTCTAAATGAAATCACAAAGACACTCTAAAATCAAAGCAAAAAGTGGTTGCAATGGCACATATTACAGCCAACCACAAATGTGTACTTTAAAAGGGAAAGTGCACGATCTCCTCCCCAAGCACCCTTTCTTCTTGTTGCCCTATCAGAGCACATTTTCCTGTCCAAAATAGACACTAACTTGCTCGCGCCCACCACTTCCTTGTCCATCCTTGCCCTCTAATGCTAGGAATGTAAATGTCACATCAAATTCAAATACATGCAACCAATTCATTCAAAATATCAAAATACACATTAAAAAGCAGATTTCAATATTACCCTTTCCCCTGCTTTCTTCCACTTTCCCCTTCCAAGTATGCATCTGTGGTAGCCTGTAATATGTAAAATAGTTGCAAGTGTTACAAGACAATTAAAGTTCCAAAATTTATTGCACTATTTGTTGTAAGCAAGCATATAGTTTTTCAATCATAAGAAACAAAAATTTAAGGTGGACTTCCTTACATTCTTGTTTCATAGGAAACAAAAACTTTTGACAAGCAAATAACTAACAGGGGATAGTGTGTTTTCCAACACTGCAAATAATGTGAGCATTTTTTTTTCTTGCAATCAAATGAAGATAGAGAAATGCCATTTTTACTGTTACAAATAGCATTTAATATGACTATTCATTTGAAAGTATCCATGATGAGAAAAATAGTTGACCTCAAATGATTTAAATGTCAACCTTTTTCTTTCATTTATAAGCAAGCTACCATAAACAATAAGACTTTAGGTGGCATTGCCTTCCAGTATATTTCATATTAACATTAATAGAATGCACATTATAAACACACAACCAAATGATTATTGTCATAGTCTACATAACAGAAAGTGGTCATTGAACAAGAATTGAGAAGTGAGTCATAACCCTATGTGTTTTCCATCCTGCAACTGTTATGTGCATTTTGTGTTCCAAACATATGAACAAATATTGAAATGGAATGTTTGTTGAAAGTAAGGGTTGTCATAAAATATGAAGGTGAACTTTAAAACATTGTTTTGTTATAGTCTACATAACAGAAAGTGCTCATTGAACAAGAATTTAGAAGTCAGTCACAACCCTGTGTGTTTTCCATCCTATAACTCTTATGTGCATTTTATGTTCCAAATGTATGACGACATTGAAATGGAATGTTTGTTGAAAGTAAGGGTTGTTGAATACATTGATACTATCAATATCATTACTAGTGGGGGATACATAAAAGTATCCAAAATCAATTGAGGTGTCACCAACCAATTGGGTTCTCATAGTGTAAGTAACCAAAATGTTTTCATTACATTCATATTGTCTATGTGTAATTGGAGGTTCAAAAACATTGGGTATTATGAACCCTGCAACCCAAATACTATTCTCAAGCCCTTTACAAGTAACAACCCAATTGGTTACTCACCCCTCAGGTGAATTTGGATAGTCTTATATATCCCCTACCTACAACTCCTTGTAGAATGAGAAAACCTAGAACATAGAGTGTTTTCTAAGAACATTACGTGTTACAATCTAAAATGCATGTCTTAATCACATCAACACCCTTCCCTCCCACAGTGAACAGATAGCTTCTTGCACAAGGAAAAAAATGTCAGTGCAATTCAATGTGAGAGGAAACCTCCTCACCTTCCTTGCCATGGCATTTCCTCCCATATGTCGATTTCATCACTTTTATCATCCGTCTTGGCAGGCCCTACACTATGCCATCTCCTCATTTTATGTATGTTTTTTATGTGTTTTTTGTATGTACATAGGTGTGTTTTGTCAGGAGATTAGCTATTTCCATAGAGTATTTTACAACATTGTGTGGGTTGAAGGTTTCATAAATCATACACTCACATCCCACTGTGTTTTCCAACCTGCAATCATACAAAATTTTAATCATTGTTGGAAAACATAGGGTGTTTAAAAAATTGCCTTTCATTGCATTCCTATGGTCTAAATAAATAAATAAAATAGAGATGAATATTCATACTGTTGTGTAAAATTTGAAGTTGCAAAACACTGGTTTTTCAAAATCTCCAACCCACAAAATGTTTTAAAACCCTTTACAAGTGACAACCCAATTGGTTACAAACCCCTCACCTCAATTCCATTGGTTTTTCATCTCCCCCACCTGCTCTCCAACCTTTAGCTTTCAACCTACAGAATGAGAAAACCCACAACATAGAGTGTTTTCCAATAACAATACTTCTTACATATTAACCGTGACATTTCCTTCTGTTGCCAGTTCTATCACTTATATCATTCATCTAGTGGGTCTCGCACTATGTCGTCTCTTCATGTTATGTATGTCATTATGTATGTTTTAATGTGTTTTTGTGTGTACATAGGTGTTTTTTTTCTAGGAGTTGGAGAAAGCTAACTCCTAGACAAAAAGTGCCTATCTATATAACATATTAGCAACATGATATCATACCCCCCATACCCCATTCCACATCGTGGAAAAAAAGCACCAAGGAAAAGACTTGACGGATGGCTAGTCACATGCTGTCAGGTGGCATCGCCAGAAACGGACATGCGACTAGGTGGGAAAGTCAAAAAGCTAGACAAAAGTGCACCTAACATCACTATTTTCTACATTTGCATTTTCTAGTTTGGTGGGTGGGGAGGGAGGAGGCACAGGAGAGGAAAATGGAGTTGCAGGCTGTTGAACCAAAGTAAAAACTTTTCATTTTTTTATGTACATAGGTGTGTTTTGTCTACATTTTCTGAAAAGCATTGAATGACTATTGGTTAAAAAAAAAGGGTTTTCATTGATGGAAAAATAAAAAAAATTGTTTGCGTGTAGGGTTTTGATATGAAATGCATAGTTGTTTTTGTTTATGTAGAATAAAAAAAAGAAACTAGAAATTCTTTGCATGTGCCACAGTAAGCATCTTATCTATAAAATTATCATAACTTCTTAATGTAGAATAAATTTTGGAAGTGTAACTGACCCGTACACTTGCAATTCAAGCTATGACAGCTAGAATCACCTATATTTAGTGTAGAAGCTTCACGTCTCCTAAAGAATACTTCTCAATCCACCTGCCCTTATTTTCTTCAATTTTGTTTCCTTGAATATATCAACCAGCTGGAAGGAAGACAAGTGTTAGCGATAGATTAAATTGGAAAATCAAAGATATTTAGTGCTACAGAGAATTCTTTTTATTCTAAATTTCACCAATATACAATTTATATGTTGTGGTGAGTACAAAATGCCAACTTGCAAAAACAATAAACAAACATATTAAACTGTACATTGGGAATTTAATTTCCAATTTAATCTATCACTAACACTAGTAGTATATATTAGCAATTATATCTACCATTCTACTGGAACTATGAAGCACTAAACGTTCATTTAGATATATAAAAAACTCATCTCTCCTAACATATGAAAGAGGTCATAACTTACAATAATCAATAAGCACATAGAATACAAAACAAGAAGGATACCACATACCATTATCAGACTTCTATTTATATCATGTGTCTCTCAATGAACATCTAAATGACATATCAATATCGTAACCATTGTTCAATGATATTGTAAACTGAACCATTACTTGTACAAACGATTGAAAAAATATAGATCATTGCAAGAACAAAGGTTAACAAGTCAAAAAAAGCCTTGTTGATCACCTTGATTGACCAAAAAATAGCAGCTAATCTACCAACAAAACACACCTATGTAGATACAAAATGAATAAAATTATACACAAAAACATACATAGAAACATACATAACATGAAAATAAGGTAGAATAGGATGTCAATGCACAAAAGAGAATCAGTTGGATGGAGACATGAGAGTCCTATGTGAAAAGGTAGACAAATTTTGTAAACAACTTATTAAAAATAAAACATCTCCATTCTCTAATCAGAAAGACACTCTCAAAGCTGAGAACAATATTTGGGTTGCAGGTTTCATAACACATTGTTTTCCAACATGCAAGTATATATAGACAACATTCTTCTAATGAAAACCTTAAAGTTTGTAGACAGTAACAATATACTAAAGTTCAGTCACCTTCACAATTTATAGCAACTCTTACAAAAAAAAATTGAAATTCAATTTTGTCATATCATTTAAAAATAAATGCACAATATAATTTGCAGGTTTGAAAACACAATGTGATTTACCATTTATTTCATTCTCTACATTCAAAGTTACGTGGTTGAGAGCATAGGCAGGAATGTCTTGAAAAGCTTTTGTTAATTAGGCAGTAGGAATGCAATGAAAGGGAACGTTTTATAAACACCCACTGTTTTCCAACGACCATTAAAACTCTGAATGATTACATGTTGGAAAACACCAAGGGAGATGAGTGCATGATTAATGAAACCTCCAACCCACACAATGTTGCAAAACCCTCTACGGACACAACTAAACTCTCGACAAAACACACCTATGTACATACAAAATGCATGAAAACATACATAACGACATACATGGTACCATACATAACATGAAGAGACGGCGTAGTGCGGGGCCCGCCAAATGGATGATAGAAGTGACAAAATCGACATACGGAAGGAAACGTCACAACAAGGAAAGCAAGGTGGTGTCTCGTCGCATTGAACTACGCCAACATTTTCTTGCCTTGTGCGAGAAGCTATCTATTCACTGTGCGTGGGAAGGGCGTTGATATGATTAAGACATGCATTTTAGATTGTAACAAGTATTTTTCTTGGAAAAAACTTTGTGTTCTGGGTTTTCTCCTTCTGCAAGTTGAAAGCGAATCATTGGAGAGCAAGGGGGCATTGTAGGCAGGGGAGATGACCAAGCAAGTTGAGGTGAGGGGTTTCTAACCAAGTGTATGTACATAGGTGCATCAACTCAGATTCCTCGGCTTACCAATTGGGCTGTTATGTCTAGGGGGTTTTAGAACGCTGTGTGGGTTGCAGATTTCTTAAAACTCATTATTTTCCAATCCCATTACATTCTTACTATCTAATTCAAAAAATGCTCTCAAGACAATCACAAAACATACCAAATTGAGGTGAGGGGAGAGTAACCAATTGGGTTGTTACTTGTAAAGGGTTTTAAAACATTATGTGTGTTGCAGATTTAAAAAAACCAGTGTTTTCCAACCTGGAATTTTACATAACAGTATGAATGCAAATTAGACAATACAAACAATTGGAGTATGAGTTGTCATTTTCTGAGATTTTTTTCTGGCATGAGAATTCGAGGCAAAATGATGTGTGCATTTTCTGTTTGGAGAAAGAAAGGGGAAAACACTCTGTGTTTCATGTGTGCACATTCAAAGCTGATGGTTGGAGTGCACATGTAGGAGTTGGAGGAAAAAACCAATGTTTTGAAACCTGGAATTTAACAAAATGGTATAAATGTAATTTAGATGGTACAAATGTAATGAAAAGGCACCTTATAACAAGTCTTATGCAGAATAAAATTTGTGTTTCTATTTCTTAATATGATCTAAATATACATGCACGCTATGATTGTAGGTTGGAAAACACAGTGGGAGGTGAGCTGACAACATGATTTACAAAACCTCCAACACAAAAAATGTTGTAAAACCCTCTACGCATTGAAGCCAAATACCTTACTGGTTGTCTAGAAAATAGTGTGTATCACCACACTCCTACGGTCTAAATAACACCAAGCTTTTCAATACATACATACTATTTTCAAAAAATCTAGGATGCAAAACAATGTGTTTTACAAAACCTGCAACCCACCTAATGTTTCAAAAAAGTTTAGACACCACTATGGGGGTACGATATCATGTTACATACATAGGTGCTTTTTGTCTAAATACTGGTTATTATATGAATTGGCCTCTAATACTGGTATAGTATACCATTAGGGGAGAAGCTAACTCCTACACAAAATGCAACAATATACTATACAAGTATTAAAAGCTGATTCATATAATATACCAGTATTAGAGGGAACAACTAATAGGAGACAATGTGTTTTCCACCACTGCAACTCCACTTCAATGCCCATGTTGTTTTGGCCGCCTGTAACTCCATTTCAATGCTCGCGTGTCCCTCCTCATGGCTACCTATAACTCATTTCACTGCTCACGCCTCCCTCCCCAAAAAATTGCAAAACAAAATGAAGAAAATGGCAGACCAAAACAAAATAAAATGTGGAAAAAAGTTAGGGTTTGTTGACTGCCGCGTGTCCTTTTCCAACATCTAACATGTGATGAAATTTGTCAAGTCTTTCCATCTTTTCATCGGTGTCTTTTTGTCCACCGCATGGGATGGGGAATGGGGGGTACAATATCATGTTACATACATTGGTGCTTTTTGTCTAGGAGTTAGCTTCTCCAATAATGGTATATTATATGAATCAACCTTTAATACTAGTATAGTATACCATTAGGGGAGAAGCTAACTCCTACACAAAAACCAACGGTATACTATACCACTATTAAAGGCCGATTCATATAATATACCAGTATTAGAGGGAACAACTGATAGAAGATAGCGTGTTTCCCAACACTGCAAATAATGCGAGCATTTTATTTAAACACAACAATGGGAGGTGTGATTTTGAAGAAATTCATACTGTTTTGCAACATTCCATGTTGCAAAACTGTAGATGTTAAGAAGCAAGATAGTGTGTTTTCCAAAACTACAAAAAATGCAGGCATTTTATTTAAACACAACAATGCAGTCTAATTTGAGAGAAGACATTCATACTATTTTGTAATATTCAATTTTGTAGAACAGTACATGTTCAGAAGCAAGCAACCCACCATGAGACAACCCTTTACATTTAAACAAGGAGATTCAAATAACTAAAACCCAACATTGTGTTTTTCAAATTGCAATTATTTTGTGCAGTTTTTCTTTTCAATCATGCAAAATTTAAACACAATGGAAGGAAGGTGTTATTTTGAGGACATCCATACTTTTTTGTAACTTTCCATGTTGCAAAACCATAGGTGTCAAGAAGAAAGACAATGGGTTTTCCAACTGTGCAAATAATGCGAGCAATTTATTTGTTCCAATCAGGAGAAAGCTAACTCATAGACAAAAAACACCTATGTATGTAACATGAGATTGAAATGGAATTTCACTTTCCTCATCTGATTCAACCAAATAACTGCTGACATTATTTACAGTGTTGGAAAACACACTATCTCCATATAAGGTGTTAAGCAACAAGCAACCCATATAGTGTTGTAAAACCCTTTACAATTGAGAGGAGACGGTGTGTTTTCCAACTTTGCAAATAATGCGACCAATTTATTTGATCCAATCAGATAAAGAAAGTGAAATGAAATTTGTTCTTGGAGCATAATGAAATAAAACTCTTCATATCGAACTAACTGAAATGGGATAGTTTGTTTTCCAACCCTCCAAAACAATCTATAACACTATGCCTTGCAGGTTTCATAATACCTACTGTTTTCCAATTTCATTACATTCTTGGCACCTCATTTTTCTATTTGCAAATAATGGTTTCTAATGCCACTTTTTTGGGGTTTTTGTCCATTCCAAAATTGGGTTTTTGGTCTCTAAGACCACATTTTTTGGGGTTTTTTTCCATTCCAAAATTTGGCAAAATTGCAAAAACCAAAATACGGCAAGAAAGGACACAAAAAGTAAAAAACCCTTGACATAAAAAACACATTCGAGAAGATAATGCAAACATTTGAGAAGATAATGAAAATAAGATATTGACAAAAAAAGACATTGCATGTTGGCCATTATGTCCTCTTTATTGGCCTTTAAGGGCACCCAGGTTGTAATATTTGACCACTTGTTGCGTGATGATTTAGGAAACCTAACAAATTATTTTTAAAAACCCATGTTCAATGCCATTTGTCTTTTACATAGAGGAAACTTAACAAAGGTTAAGACACGTACATAGCCAACTTTTAAAAACTTCAAATTTTTATATGGGCTATCATGTCTTTCTCAATCTTAAAAAACAAAATATTAAAGACCTCCAATGTCCAAAATGAGGAAGTTAAAATATTATTAACTAGTAGAATGTTAAATTTTAACCCTTCTCCCAAAAAAAACCCCAAAAAAAACATTTTATTTCTATTTTAGAAAAAACCCATTTCACAGTTCAGTCAGCTGCTTCACAATCCCTATAGAAGGTTCAAATGGCACAAATAATGGTGGATATACCTACCTCCATCATCGTCTGTTGCTCGTGTGTGTTCGACCAGCTCCGTTGTTTTCATTTTGCAGTAAATACAGGAGACGCAAGTTCATTCTCTTCACACACTCCATCTCCCTCCTCGCACATCCCTCCTCATGGCTGCTTGTAACTCATTTTGCTGCTCACACATCCTCCTTATGGCCGCCTGTAACTCATTTCACTGCTCATGCCTCCCTCTCCAAAAATTGCAAAATGAAATGAAGAAAATGGTGGACCAAAACAAAATAAAACGTGGAAAAAAGTTAGGGTTTGTTGACTGTCGCACATCCTTTTTCGACATCTGACATGTGACGACATCCGTCAAGTCTTTCCGTCTTTCTGTCGGTGTCTTTTTGTCCACTGCGTGGGATGGGGGATGTGGGGGGGTACCATATCATCTTATATGCATATATCACATGGTCGCATTTTGTCTAGGAGTTAGCTTCTCCATTATTCCTCATCTCACACATTAAAATTTAGTTTTAATTACTAAATTGCTAATTTACTCACCCATCCACTTGCATAAGGAATATTCCAAAGGAATATTCTCCTATTTGGCCCAAAAAAGGGAATGATCATTTTCAAACAAACTTTGTAACAAACTTTCAAAGTTGTTACAAAGTGTGTTTGTTTGAATCATTGTGATACCTTGATGCTTTCTTCGATCTATGTGATCTTTGATTTTGATCCATTGATGAGAATCCTTGATCCATGTTTCACCCTTGATTCAATATTGACCATTGATTGATCAAATCGATCTCATCCATTGATTCATCATTTTCTCTCCTATAAATACATCACCATTTGGAGAGAAATGGTTCCATCTTTTGATACCAAAGTTATGTTGTTGAAATTCATACTCACTTGCATCTATATTGAGCATTTGGTAAGAACTTTAGATTAATCTTCATCCATATTATCTTAAGCATCCATTAGCTTCCATTTTAGTTTAGCTTACATCCATTTTGAGAATAGTTTTCACCCATGGCTTGCATCTTTGAACTTCATTTCCATTTAGCATAGCTTGCATCCATCTCCATCAAGCATTTTAGCATTTAGCACTCATTTTCATCATGTTAAACTAGTTTTGCATCCATGTTTCACACATATTTCATCAGTTTCATCAATTTTCATTAATAAAATTGATTGAAACAACTCATATTATCCATGGGATTGGGAAAGGGTCACCATTCCATATCAATGCGACACCACTCCCCCAATGGGAGAAGATTTGAAGTCTTAGAATAGGTTTCTATTATGCTTTCATGTTGATTTCATGTTAGTTTAATGGATTCTTAAAGTTTCTTTGATAATTTCAAATATCTCATTGGGATAATGGCTTAGGGGATTAAATAGGTTTTAAATTCATTTGGATCTAGCATATTTAGTTCATACTATGACTATGGTCACAAATAGTAAAGGAATATAAGTATGGATACACCCAAAACCATGAAAACCTAACAACACATAAATATTAAGGGGAAAAATAACGACAACCCAAAATTAGGTATTTTATAAGACCTTGCATCATTTGGCACTTAGGGAACCCATTAGATTTCTCAAACTAGTTATCAAAAAAAGGTGGATAAGGTCAAATTCATTTCCTTTGGAGTAGAGAAAAGAAAAAAAAAGATTCATCAAAATTGTTGGAGTAATTAGGATAATCACTTAATAATTAATTAATTATTAATTGATTATTATGTCCCTTCATTACTTTAGTTCAACTTAAGCTAAACTTAGGAGTGTTTTTATTATTAGTTTGAACTAAATATATGACAAGTTGTCTCATTGCATGGGATTAGAACACTTGTCACTATCTAGTCAAATCCTCATTTAGGGTTTTCTTTTTCATGCTTTTATAAAGCTTGCACAATCATTGTAATAATTCAATTTGGAACCATTCAGGTTAATACACTACACATATCAGTGCTCTTTTGAGTTTAATTTTTTTCTCTTGGTTGCATAGCAAATTAGTTGCTTTGATGTTTCTTTTGTGATAGGATAATTGCTTGTAGGTGATTTCTAGGTGTTGTGGAGTTTAATAATCAACTTCAGCATGGTATCAGAGCTCTAGATCTATAGCCTCTTGTCTAGATTTTGAGACATCCTATCTTGAGAAAAATCTTCTGGATTTTGAATGTATTTTTTCAAAAAAATTCAAAAAAATCAGCATCATCAATTTTGTTTTTTAAAAAGAAAAAAGCACAAAGAAGCAAAATAAAAAGTAAAAACAAAAAATCTTTTAAAAAAAAATCGCCACCCACTAGCCACTAGCCAAGGTTTTTTTTCTTTCCTTTTTTGACCTATTTTCATAAAGCGGTCATAACTTGGGCATACGGTATCAAAATCAAGAAAAAAAGATCTTGTCAAAAAGCTAGTACTGAGCTCTTTCTAGTGGTGCAAGTCTCATTATTATATTTTATGTTGGTTCCTATTATTATCAGTCAAAGTAAGATATTCATTTTGTGCTTCTTAGCTCATAACTTTTTTCCTGTATCTTCAATTTTCATGATTCAATCGACATTGGAAAGGTATTTCAGAGTACTCCAGATCTATTCATGCACTTTTTCCATAATCTACCCCAGGTGCATTTTATTCAGTATTTTATGTTTTCACATTTTTCTTAATTACTTGGACATCTTGGTACTTGAAAAGGATCTATTTAAGTAGGATGGCATCATTTGATCAATTTTATTACTACTAAGGTTTTTAGTCTCTAATTTTTTCATTTAAGTGAGTATCATGAGTTTTTCTATTCATCCTTTTGTGATCAACTTGGATAAGGATAACTTTGAGTCTTGGCGAAATGGCATCCTGAAACATTTTAGGTGGTTTGATATTTTGTCTTGTTTGTGTGGACTCATACCTACACTTGACACACCAGGGAGTTTATTAGCATGGGGTATCATCAGAGATCATATTATAGGGGTTATATGTTCTAGTGTTGATCTTGACACTATGTGTGTTGAATTAGACATTGAATGTCCCCACACACTTTGGACACAACTTTGGGAGATCCGTGGAGACCCTCATATCTCTCCATACCTAGAGGATCCTGCTACAAATTGTCTCATCCTCTTATAGATGCATATTTTATACCCTTTGATGATGATAATTTAGAGGAGCTTGAGTATATCACAGGTCTTGCATGTTATGATGGTTTAAATAATTTTCTTCATGTTCCCATTCTATAGATTCAGACTACATCATCATATCCTATTGTTCCTGATCAATTTGAAATCACCACATCTTTAGCCCCTATTGGTTCACTGCAACGGGATATCCATCTTATAGACACAACTACTTGAGATTTGTATCTTGTAGACATATCATCCTTATTTGTAGAGTCTCATATTGCAGATCTAGAGGATTAATTTGAGGACATTCATCTCCTCTTTATTGACAACCACATCAATGTTTTTGGCCCACCATCTTCATTGCCTTTGTAGCTTGTTCTATATTAGTCTTCACAGGATCTTAGATTGACATGATTGCTTTCCAACATGTGGACACATAAGAAATTTTTAGAGGCACATATTATTTGGATTTGGATTCTAGTATCACCCATCCTTTTGGATTGGCTTCTCCAATCACCATTTGGATTTTTTTCTTCCTAAAGGGAGAAATTTTGTTTGCAAGCAGTGGATCATATTCTATCTTTAGGCGTTCATTATTGGCATAGGAGATCTTTCTTTATGGGGGGATTAATATCCTCATTTTATCTCTCCTATCGGGGGGACATCTATTGTACTTGCATGACAAAAGAAGTCCTTGGGGGTCACATATAGTCCTTCTATCCTTCTTTCATAGTTAGTATAGTCACTTCTTTTTCTCTTTTGGAGAGGAGTTTTTCCCATGTGGTTTTCTCCTTGTTCTTTAGTTATGAGAGATTCATTTATTTTTACATGGGTACCTCATTAGGACTTGTATCTGAAACCCATCCATGCATCCATCATTGCATTATACATAAGGGTTTTGTAGCTTCTCCCTAAGTTTATCTTAAGAGGTGTTGGAGTAATTAGGATAATCACTTGATAATTAATTAATTATTAAGTACCTTATTACTTTAGTTCACTTAGGCTACTTAGGAGTGTTTTTATTATTAGTTTGAATTAAATATAAGAAAAGTTGTCTCATTGCATGAGATTAGAACACTTGTCACTATCTAGTCAAATCCTCATTTAGGGTTTGCTTTTGCATGATTTTGTAAAGCTTGCACATTCATTGTAATAATTCAATTCAGAACCATTTAGGTTAATACATTGCACATATCAGTGCTCTTCTGGGTTCAATTTTTTCTCTCTTTGTCGCATAGCAAATTAGTTACTTTGACATTTCTTTTGTGATAGGATAATTGCTTGCAGGTGATTTTTGGGTGCTCTAGAGCTCAATCATCAACTTCAACAAAAATGGGGTGAAAATAGGAATATTATTCAAAGAATCCATATAAACGAGGAGGATGATTGCTACAATTAAAATAGAAGTTGAAACATCACTATTGGCCATTAAATATAATTCATACAACTAGACTATCTTGGAACAAAATTGTGACTATATAGACATCTATCTGAAAAATATATTCTTAAGAGAATCAAATTAAAAATATTATAAAATAGTTATATTAAATGAACGGTATGGAAACACATTAAAAATTCATGAAAACAAACACAAGCATAAACCAATTGGCATAAAGACTATGGAAAAATACTAAGAATAGGTTAAAATGAGTCCTAAGAACATTCTAGATGAATGAGAGCTAAAAAAATAGAAGTTATAATTCTAAAATTTCAAAGTAATCTATTTTAAAAATTATAACAGGCATGAGACGAGGATGTAAATGATATTAATAATCCATACAAGTAAACCAAAAAAATGATTAATTGTCCTCAAATTTAGCCACTTTTTAAAGTACTATTATGTCCTTATTTAAAATAAGGTTTTCAAAATATAAACATTTAGAGATGTTTTTTTTGTTCAATGAGAAACTCATACTATTTTGTCAAACTAAACATTCAAAATTACCTAAAATTGAGGGTATATTAAAATAATAACCTGGAAACCATTGTTCTTGTGTCTATGGTAGGAAGGTGAATGAGATCTGCTAGGGTATCTTGTGTCTGCAGTCATCCATGGCCCCTCTTATGTCATACCGTGCCATAGGCGCAAGATTTTCTCATTTACTGTGTGTATGTCTGTATTTACTACAGTTTTCTTGGTTTTATTATGCCTTCAACTGGATCGAAGCCAACAGTTCTTGTTGGTGTTGGTGGTTCGACGGCTCTGCTCAATGGCTCCCCCTCTAAATAATTGACCTAATTTTTTTTTAAAAAGTGTTTCATGAGGTAAGTCTTTTGATTCTCCAACTGATGTGGTTTTACCCTTGCTGGATTTTTATTTTTCATGTCAATGGATTGAACAACAAAATCTTGATCGTTATTTTTTTGGGAGGACTCCCCTTGAAAGTGTGCTTAAAGAATGGGTCCATAAGGCCTGGGTCCCTCAGGGGGTCTGCCTTTATATGGTCCAAATTTGACCAAAGTTTTTTTTCTTTTCCACTTTGTGGAGGTTAGTCATGCTCAAGCAATCCTAAACCATGGTCCTTGGTATGTCTGGTCATCTTTGTTGGTCTTCCAGTCATGGACCTAAGATTTTGTTGTCTTAGACGACACCAAGTTACAGGTTCTGGTCTGGATTGAGTTTCCTGGTTTGCAATTTCCTTATGTGCCTTTTTTGCAACATATTGCATCCTCTTTGGGGAGGGTTATTTGTGTTGAACTAGATAGGTTCTTTCAAGCTCGACCCCAAAAGCGGGTCTATGTTAAAGTGGACCTTTCACAGGATTTGAAAGAGTCCATTGAAATTCAAATTGGCGCTCTTAGGAATACCCAAAAAGTCACCTATTTTAATCTGGAAAATATGTGTTATAGGTGTCAGTCCATAGACCACAAGATTAAGGATTCCCTCTAGCAGTTTCTCACACTCCTTCACCGCCACAGGATACGAAAAAGTCCTGTTAGGCAAATAGTTCAATTGCCAAACCAGAGGAAAAATGGATAATGGTTACAAACTGTAAAAATAAGTCCAATGGCTCGGGGATGGTTTCCAAAGTTCCCAAGCTAGCAAAAGAGATTTCAAACCCTTTAGTGGAGGGGAAAGAAGCCTAGGTTGGCTCTACCAATACTTTCATGCAACTAAGGCCTAAGGCTATGCCCCAACCTGCTGCCATCATGATAGCACAACCGACTGAATCTACTCCCATGTCGAGAGCTCACAGGAGGTCTCAAAGCCCTTCTCGACCTCTAGAAGAAGGAGAATTTGTTTAGGAGAAATAGAGACTTTTATCTCCAACCATTCAAATTGGTTTAGTTCCACTAGATTTTTTTATAGAATTGCTTCTCTACTTTGGATGAGGAGTCGTACTCTAATGATATGGTGGAGTTTCATTCATAAATTTTCTCTCATGGAATGTTTGAGGTCTGATAGACCTCTCTAGGAAGTATTATGTTAGGGATACTCTTCAAAAGTATGTCGGTATTGAAATGCTTGTCTCCATGAAGTGAAAGTTGCTTATTTTTTGCTTTCTTCGGCTTGCCGTTCTATCTAGCTAGGCAATAAAATGTTTTGTACCGAACATGAGGTCGGATGTGGCAAAGCGGTCACCCTTTTTTCCCCATGGTGGCATGCTTGTGTGGTTGATCATGGGTCTGACCCCACACATCAGCTCATTTGGATTCTTCTTAACATTGATAATCATTCTTTTGGGATTATTAATGTTTATGCCTTGAATGATGTTTTTGAAAGATCTCTTCTCTAGCATTGGATTGTTGATTTACCACCAGTTGCTAGCTGGATATTGTGTGGGAATTTCAATATGGTTGAGATGGCATATGAAAAGGATGGTACTCTTCCATTTCGATGGGTAGTTGGTGAATGAGAGGCTTGGTACTATAAGATGGGAAATTTCTACCAGCATAGATCTAGTGACAACCACAAAACCATCTAAGCTAGAAATCCAATCTAACAAGAGAAAACAATCAAAATAAAGGAGTAAAATCAAAGCAAATGAATAATGCACCCCCCTATTAAAGTTGAATCACTTCTCTTGTCTCTCCTCAAGCTTCCTTTGTAAGTTTTCCCTCAAATCATGAACTGTGTATACAAATACCTACAAACAATAAGCATGAAAGTCAGAGATAAGTGGTTGTTAAATCAAAAATGGAGGAGGAAGGATTATTTTATAGACAACCATTCGAATGGACGGTCAAGATCAAGCTTCTAGAAAGATTCAAAGATCAATGGATGAGAAGCAATGCAACACATAGGAGTGGAGGTTACAAAATGAAGGGTCAAGATTAAGAAGAGGCCAAAGTCAATTGACGACTGAGATTCAAAAATGAGATAGTAGAGGGAGATATTGGAGAAAATAAATAATAAAATTATTTATTTCATGAGAAAGGAATCTTTGGACAAGTGGAGCATAAATAATTCATTTAAAAAGAAGGAAGTGGGCATTTAATTAAAATGATTTATGTAAGCATTTTAATTAAATGGGAAGAAATAGAAAAATAGAATTAAATAACTAATTTGGATTAATTATTTAATGAGGTAGAAATGTTAGAAGATAGCCAAATAATTTAAAATCTATTTGACTATAGAAGAATTAAAAGATTAATGAATAGACAAACTATTAATAATAATTATTTGACTATAGATGAATAGTGAAAGATAAATATATTATTAGGGGTAAACACTTTTGACCTGAGCTATGAACCGAGTAAAAGAAACCACAATAAACAACCAAACCCATGAGTGCATTGGCCCAGCGAAGGCACAAGGCCTATGAGCATTTTGGCCCAATGAGGGTTTGAACCCTGGTGGTTGTCACTACAACCAAGCGACATGACTATTGAACCACACCCTTATTAGCAATAGTGAAAGATAAATAATTAAATAAATAATAATTTATTTAATTATTGAAGAAAAGAAGATTAGTGACGCAATTAAATTTATTTAATTCATCATAGTTATAGAATAAAGGTTAAGAGGTGAATTAATTAAATAATTAAAAAAAATTAACTAATAGAGGAACATGATCAAAGATAATTAAATAATTAAAATTATTTAATTATGCAGAGAAGAAGACCAAGAAAAATGGGGCTCGTAGACCAAGACATTTTTTAGTGTCTATAGGTACTACACGCGTAATAAATTGGGGCTCTTTGATCCCAATCTTGGCCATCACCATTCTCATTCTCTCTGGAACACTTGGTGCAACTACCGAGTTAGCTCTAACAGGATATTTAAACACCTTGAT
Organism: Sequoia sempervirens; assembly: GCA_007258455.2. NCBI lineage: Eukaryota > Viridiplantae > Streptophyta > Pinopsida > Cupressales > Cupressaceae > Sequoia > Sequoia sempervirens. The sequence goes on from VDFB02075321.1 coordinate 282,685,954, forward strand.
CATGCCATGATCTCAACTTAATCTTTTTTCTCTTTTTCTAGCTCTTCACTTCTAGTTAAGTCGTTAGTGGATGTGAGGTTGTTAGACCATTTCCACATCTCATTTTTCATTGAATGGGAGTTAAGATAGCCTCATGCTAGCAAGACCCAATTCCTTCTAAACACATCTTTGTTGCATCATCAACCCACGCTAGCCCACATTCATATAGTTTGGAATTTGGAGTGTAGCCCACCTCACAATACAGGTTGGATTGCTTGGTGGAATGATGCCATCACTGACACAATGAGGTTTCTCCACATTTATGGGTGCCAAATGGCTATTTTTCACCACAGGTCCTATGAGGCGACCACCTCTAACCTCCACTTTGCCACCGAGGCTCTGTAAGCTATCCCTTTTTCCCCTTCCTTGTAAGTCAGGGTGGCAGAGTTAAGGGACAAAAAAACAAATTGCTAGTAATTATGTTGCCAGAGGGGCACAAATCAAGGCCAAGTTGCATTGGCTTAAAGTCGAAGATCGTGCCACAAATTTTTTTTCTAGCCCTTTGTGCCAGACACTCTTCTCTTGGCATCAAAAAGATCAAAAATGGCAACAAGGTGCTCTTTGAGCTACCTAACATTCTCTAGGCCTTTGTTAGGCATTATGAACAAGTGTTTACTGCTTAGGATTTCACACTAGAGTGCCAACAAGCTCTCCAAGATTATCTTGTTGTTGTGCCAAATAGGCTATCTTCAGCCCAGAAAGCCTTTCGTGAAAAAATTCTCACAATTGAGGACCTTAAGGAAATTGTCTACATTATGGTAGATGATAAAGCCCCGAGAATTGATGGCTTACCGTGTGAATTTTACAAAGCCCTTTGGGACTGTGTTGGGAATGATTTGCATAAATTTTATCTTTAATCTTTTCATTCCAAAACATTAGGAAATCTAATTAACAAGGGGAATATTAAATTCATACCTAATTCGGGTGATCCCGAGGATATCTGCAACTGGCGGCCCATCACGCTCCTCAATGTTTCTTACAAAATCATTGCCAAAGCCCTTTCCTTGAAAATTCAGCCATCTTTTGCCTCAGATTATGCACTCGGAGCAAACCGGTTTCATTAAATCTAGATTTATTTTGGATAATATTATTACAATTTGGGAAGGAATGGAATGAGCTAGGTGCTTTAATCATAAAACTATTTTTATTAAAATAGACTTTGCTAAAGGATATGACTGTATTGAATGGCCTTTTATTCTCACCATGTTGGTTGCCTTAGGGTTTAGCCCTAATTTTATTTAGGTTGCGCAAATTATTTTATTTTACGCCTCTACTTGCATCACCATTAATGGCCATTAGTCCCCTTCCTTTGGTTTGTTATGTTCCATTCGCTAGGGTTTCCCACTTGCCCCATCACTTTATGTGATTTTTGTTGAAGAGTTTGGTTACTTGTTGGCCAATGTTGTCTCCCAAAGGTGGGTTCGAGGCCCTTCATTTCCTAATTCGCTAGTCCAGTTAGTCAATGGCCACTTCGTCGATAATTATTTTCTTACTCTTTTGAAAGAGGAAAACAATGTTAAAGCAGCTCTAAATTTCCTTGAGACTTTTTTTGATGCCTCCAACTCTGTCATTCAATGGTATAAAACTTTATGTTACAGATAGTCTATTCTACCCAGTCCTTAATGGATTCAACATTATGGCTAGAAATGTATTGGTCTAAGTGAAGTCTTTTGATTTTTGGGCATTCCTTTTTCCTTCCAGGCTTCTCCCGCGGATCTTTGGCAAGCGGTGCTATCTTAGATTGAGTAGAAGATGGCTTACTAGATTACCAAGCCTCTCTCTTTAGCTGGTAAATTCTAGATTTGTTCTAAGGTGTTGGTCGGTACACACATTTACTACTCCTCTTGTTGGGCCCCTTCAAAGGCCGCTTATGCTAAGCTTGAAAACTTGTTGCACAACTTTCTCTAGGCCTCTTTTGAGACACATCAAGGGTTTCAACGCGCTTCCTAGGAGTTTTGCTACTTTCCAAGAGACTCTGGAGGGCTTGGATTGCTTTCTAATCAACGACAATGGATTGCTCTCTGTGTTAAATGAATAATCAGAGTCCTATCTATCGATGAGGCCTGGAAAATTCTCCTCAAGCATTGCATTTAGTCTGGATTTCCTATTCACAAAATTTCCTGTAAGGGGATTGGCTTTCAAACCCTTTTGGTTATGAGGGAACTGGTCTAGATTGTGGGAACTTTCATTGCCAAGAGTATTTGGAGAGCCTGGGAGGATGTTAAGCCTTGGCTCCAATGGGTTGGCTCTGGTTTCTGTAATGGGCTTTCGCTCAATCAACATAATGTGTGGTAGTCACCTCTTTTTTACAGTAATGGTCAATTGTTGGCCAAGTAATCTTGGCTTAATGCCCTAAGATTTCACAAGAAAGCTATCTAGACCTTACAACACATGTTTCACAGACCCACGACGTGTATCATGATGTGGGAGGATTTCCGTTCTCATTACAAGCTTCAAAACTTGGACCATGATACTTATGATGGTCTGGTGAATGTTATTCCAACTAATATACTTCATAGGGTGGGTATTTGTGGCACCAAGCCCTAGTGGAAAGATTGGAAGTGGTACCCAGAGACCCCTTTTAAAAATTACAAGCCTAGGCTTGGTTATTTGTGGCTTTCACCTCATTTTGCAATGATTGAAAATTTGAACCAGTGGTGGCATCTCCAGTCTTCTATGTTTGTTTGGAATAAAATATTCTCTACCACTTGGTCTGTAAGTGTTGAGCCAAAGCTTGCTCACTTTGCTTGGTGTATTCTTTTCCAAGGCTTACCTATGAGGTCGTAGCTTGTCCACTTGGGGGTCCAGGACCCTCATTACCTGTTCTATGGGTAGGCTGAGTCATTTAAGCATCTTTTCTGGTTTTGTACTAGAGCTTGACAATTTTGGAATTAGATTCATGACTTCTTTCGGTCGTTCAGGTTAGAGCCGTTTTCTTGGCATATGGTTTTGGTAGGTGATTAGCTTTGGGACACTTTCAGGGTGGAAATTCTCTTCAGTATTTGGAAAGATAGAAATTCCTACATATTTTCTCACAGCTAGATTGATAAATATGTATCTCTATACTCTAAAGAAATTATTTGTTTTGATGTTCTTTTGCAGATACAAGTTCAATCTAACAAAGTTGCACTTGATATCTCTCACCTCTAAGTGCTTCTAGACCACTAGGGAAATGCCCCTTGCACTATGGCTCAGGTTCCCTCTTTGCTCACCTCTTCCCATGGCCAGTTACCCCCAAGGGGTTGGCGATGGAGTGGCTTTGCTTGCCCCTTCTCTCAAGATTCTCCCCGTCATGGCTCCCGCCCTCCTTAGTAGTCACATTCTTCTCCTCCATGGGATGACCTAGGGTGGTGCTCTGGAGGGGTGGTGGGGGTGACAGTAACACTTCTAGGTGGCCCATGGATACTACTCCTGGAAGGTGACTCTAGTTGACTAGATACTGCAAAATGGCTCCCATGTTTGGACTTGGAAATCTTGCCCAGATGGAAGGTTAAAGAAAAAGAAAAAGAAGATGATGATGGATGGGGTCCTCTTGACGTCACTCTAGACCCCACTAATGTATGGGAAAAGAAACCAGATGACAGGGACCCTCCACCCCTTGTTGGCACTACTCTGGGTGCGTGAAGGCCATTTTTATTTTCATGTTTGTAATGTTTATTTCTTTCTGGGCTTGACCCATGTGTCTCTAACTTTCTGGGCTCTGCCATTTGAATCTCGGGGTGTGCCTTTTTACCACCCACTTTTTTTTTGTGAATATTTATTTTTTATCTTTATAATTAATATAGATAACTGCCTATTCATAAATTTTTTTTACCTAAAATTCCCTCTATTTTAAGGATATTATGTTTTTTTCTCATTATTTACATCATTCCTTGTGACCTTTTAGTTAAGATAATATTCTTTACATTTTTATTTAATATAATGTGAGCTAATTTTTTGTTGAAGATATAAATTGGGCTTCCAAATCTATAATAGAAACTTCAATCATTTTCATAACACCAATTCCAAGTACTGCTATCATAATTTGGTTTCATTAATTTTAAAAAATATGATGTATATTATTTTTGTTTGTGATTTTGGTTTGTACTCAAGCATTACCACTTGGTTATCATTAATTTGGTTCTATATTTTTTTAATCTCATGTGTATGTTTTATTAGGGCACTATAAATACACTATCAAAGCTCAAATCACATCACTAGAATAAGAAGATATGAAATTTTTCCATTATGTGTTGGTAAATAAATTTTCCATTGCAACATTTTGCTAAAAAATATCTTGACTCACCTAATGGATAGTGTGTGTATGAAATGTGGGAATTGTTAGTAAATCAACACAAACACTAATGAGACGAATTATATCAAAGATTTGAATCAAATAAACTACTCTATTTTGCAGTCAAACAAATCTTTAAGAATGTTTCATTTTCCTCTATTCTCAAGGATTTATTAAACCATTTGGCCCTCAAATTTTTATGTGCACTATGGTCATTAAAATGACAACTTGAGAAACGAGATAATATTCAACATGCAAGCCAATTAAGTTCCTACATGAAACTATATGATGAAAATCATAATGGATATTATGATGAATGGATAATGATGTTAGATTATACAATGTAAATGCTATGATATGAAGCTAGGATGATTCTGTATATGCTCAAATGCTAACTATGAATATACTAATCTAAAATGCAACTATAAAGCAAAGTATGGTATAAAATGAAACTATAAAGGAAAGTGTGATTCCAATATGTAACTATGAAACAAAACATGACATGAAATGCAACTATAAGATTCCAAAATGCTCCAATGCTCAAACGATATTCCTGCACAATAACTCTACTCAAATGTGGATGCAAAATACAATGTCGAAGGGTTGTATTTATAGGCTTTTCCCAACATCTTGTGATGTGGCAATGATCAACGGTATGGATTCAAACAAGAGGGATGAATGGTGGAGATGAAGATAATCAAGAAGGTGTTCCCTTGACCAAAGACAACATGCCAAATGGATGGAGGAATCTATTGACCAAAGAAAACATGCCAAATGGATGGAAGAATCAAGTGTGTGAGAGAAAGACCATGTGTTTGAAAGTTTGTTGAAGAAGTGTGTGAGGAATAAGCCATGTGTTTGAAGATAATTCTAATTAAAAATTATAATTATTTAATTTCATGTGACCTTGGTGAAGTGGCATGAAAAGTTGTAGACATGTGCTTGAATTCCTAATCTGAGGTTAGTGAAATTAATTAAATAAAACAAGCTTATGAAATTTGTTTATTTAATTAAATTAGAAGAATATGATTTTAGATTTGGAGAATTAAAGGATATGAAGTATATAAATAAATTGAGAATTTATTTATACGTAGATGGAATATTAATTAAATAACTAGTATTTAATTAATTAAATGTCTTGACCAATTTTAGGTGTATACAGATAGTGACATCAATTGTTTACAATATATAGATAGATATTTATGAGGTTAGCAATCTTCTTATGTGTTTAAGAGGGATAGATCCCTCATATGATATGTTTATATTTTTTTTTGGTATGCTTTTAACCAGAAAGCAGGAAAGGAATAGAGCCTAAAACTAATGAGAAACACCTAAAAGTATAGTAGAGGGTACAAGCAAAAAGTCTCATATAAGGCTCTACCACCATAAGGAATTATATATACTTAATAGATATGAAAATATATGTACTAGATATTAATCTAACATAAGAAAAATAATGTCTTAGTTAAGGATAAGTGAAAGATCTCAACTTTTGTGACATCCTAATTTTTGCCTAAAATCACTTATTTTTAGAAAAACTAATGATTTCAGCCTTGAGAGGTTCCATCTAAAGGGCTTTAATTGAAGAGGGTTAGATAAGAACCCTTAGATAAAACCCCCTTGGATAGAACCCCTCTAGTATTAAATCATAACCACAATGGAATCTCCTTTGCACCTATCAAAATGCTAGAAAAAAACACTTTTTATTTACCTTTTGAGGGATTAATAAAGTCATTTAGAAATTATATTTTATAATATCATAGCCCTCAAAACAATCTTTCCAGCAAGTATAGTTTTGATATGTTTTCATTTTATCATGTGTTTATTTTTCAATTTTTTTTTAACATAGGCTTTTCACCAAACATCAAGTTCTTCATTCTATAGAGGTGGAAAAATAGTAAACCATTGTAAAAAAAAATAAAAAAATACTCTTTCCCTAGGTATTGATGTCCTTGTTTCACCAAAAAAATTGGATTTCGATATATATACAACAAGTTACGTTTGATAACATACACCTATGTCCAAATTATAGTTACAGTGACTTCAAAAATTGATTAAAAAATATGTAACAAATAATTATAAAAAAATATCCTTGCCCTAGATATTGATGTTAAGAATCTATATTTTAAAAAATAGATTTTTTTCTTTCTAGAAAAAAGTTATGTTTGACGACATAAACACTACTTTTTTGAAATGTTGTTTACTGTCTAAACCAAGTTATTAAAGGAGATGTTGAAATATTCATTATTTATTTTAGAAAAAAAATTAAAAAATATATTTATAACTTGCACACAAATTACCAAAAACCACTAGTTCGCATCATCTTCAAATTCTTAATGGTTTGGCTGCTATATGTCTCAGAAGGTGAAGATTTAGTTAAAAATGTTGATATAAATGTCCATCTTGGCCAAAAAGTGAGACACAGTATTGTGATTTCACCCACTAGATATTAATCCAATATAAGAAAAATAATATCTTAATAGAGGATTAAGTGAAAGATCTCAAATTGATTGTTTATATTCTATCATGCAAAGAGAAATAAAATCTACAAAATTATAAATAAATCCCTATATAGCTACAATTTTTTTGGACTAACTGCTAGCATCTCCCTTCAGATTCAGGACATGGACTAACCACCTCTTGTGGATCTTTTTATCTTTGGCTTTTATATTGGATGTTAACAAGTCGATCTTTTAGCACAACGACAAACGTGTTGCAAAAATGGTATTAGAACCATGGTTTTGGGTTTGAAACCCCTCGAGTGATGTCAAGGGGTGGATTGTTGGAATAATCACTAGTGTCTCCCTTCGGATTCGAGACATGGAATAATCACCTCAAGTGGATCTATTTATCTCTGGCATTTGTGTCAAGTGTTAATAGGTCAATCTTTTGGCGCAACAAAAAATGTGTTCCAACAAATTTAACATAAGAGCAATTACCACATTTTTTAACCAATGATCTAAAATCCATCCATGTTCTTATTACTCCAGAAATTATTGAGAGAACAAAGTCTTCTCAATGAGTTTCTATAAAATACCTAAGAAAAATATCCATTAGTAGAAGAAAAATAGGAAGGGGATAACCAAAAATAATAATAATAAAATTTAGAAGAAAAATAAGATTTTCTTTGTACAAATATCATCATGATACTATGTGAAAGGAAGCAAGGTATACTAATATTTTGAGGAGAGTATTGTTAAAATCTTAATCTTTTATCTTTTAACAACTATAGAAAGAATAAACACATATAAACATAGATTAAACAATATACCATAATATAGGTGTGCATGGGGAAAACCCTTTGCGAAGAAAAAAATCACACTCCAAAGTAGCCCAATGGATTGTTTAGTATTTTAAAGTTACAATACAATTGCAAAGAAATCCATTACAATAGTATAACCAACCAAAGATATAGAGGAATTCTAATAACTCAATAATATATATACAAAACTTACACACAACCTCCATCTCAAGCACCTAATATATGGGAGATACAATATATGAAACCATTAAATAGTAATTAAAAACCATGAGCTAAAACAACCAAAAAAATGGACACCCAAAATTACCCCTAATTAAATATGACTTATGATGCATCATAATATTTATCATAAGTTGGTTAAAAAGTATAGCTCCCATTTACAACTCTTTTAAATGCATCTAATATTTTTTATATTTTCTAAGAAAACTTCTATCTTTTTTTTTTGTTAACAACAAGGGTATCCCTACGACCCAACTTAGCAGTTGAATAGCCCATATCTTGGGTACCTAGGGCGAGTTGGGGCGAGACTAGTCCCCTACGGGGGGACCCAACAATCGACACACCAATCCCAGCCAGGTAAACCTGGGAGCAGATTAAAACCCAAAACCAATGGGGAGTAAACCCACGACCCAAGCCAACTTCGCTACTCGTGTCGACTAAGAAAACTTCTATCTAGGCCATAAATTTTTCTCTCGTGGGTTGATTGAGTCCCCTTTTTTAAAATTAAAGAGATTTATATGCAACATGCATTACTTATGGTACTGTAGAACAATCAAGAACATTTATTTTGGCTAAAAACTAACTCTATAGCCAAAATATTTAGCTTTTCTATTTTATATCCAAAAATTATGCTTTTTAATCTTAATTTAGAAGCAAGGTTGAGACACCTTTCCTAGCATTATACAATAGAAATCTTAGCTTTATAATTTCTTTAATTGACTAACATTGGAGGTAGATATTTTCCATTTGGAATAGTTAAGATATTCAAGAGTGTCTTCTATGTTAGCAAATCTTCACCAATTTCTTCAACCTTATTATAAAAAATTGAAAGAAAAAGAAACTAGAGCTACAAATATATTCCCTAATTGTTCCAGTGTATTACAATCAATATTGTCCTCTTAGGATAACTCTTCTAAGATCATATATCTATAATATTTCTTCCTTCACCATCCTCCAAAATATCATCCTTAATAGCCAAGTAATTAATTCTAATATCAATCAAAATAAGATCATAAGGTTTAGAAAATATTTTGAATTTAGCTAAAAATTTATTTATGACCATCAAATTCCTTTCAATAATGTTTTTGATTAGATGAGCTACATTTACTCGGTGCAATACCCATTACACTACAATCCCAGCGAGCCAAAAAGGACCAAGATCAACAACACATAATAGAGTTTAGACAAAAAGTAACAGAAACCAAAAAGAAAACAAACACAACACTCAGACAACAGAGACCCAGTAGAGACACACAGACCAACCCACTAATTGGTGACATCATCCCATTTCTGAATGTGGAGATTTAAAACATCATCTTCAACTCAATTAGGGCACTCACCCTCATTCTTCTTTTCTGCCTCCTTGATGACATCAGAGAGAGCAACGATAGGTCTGTGGATGATCTTAATGGTAAAAAGCGTCAACCTGTTGAACTTTTTTTCAAGTTTCTCCATCTGCTCCTGTAGCTCATTGATGTCCTTCTCCTTGTCACTCTTCCTCTGAGTCATCTCTTCCTCTGAGTTATCTCTTCCTCCATATCCCTAGGATCCAAAGAGTGGGTGGAGTCCTCTTTAAGCATTATGTTTAGGTCTAAGAAGTGACTGGAACCATCCAAAAACTTCTCAACCTCCTCCATAGTATCCTTCTTACACTCATCTCTACCACCAGTCCCCTCCGAGTTACTAGAAATTTCATCCACCAGTATCTCTTTTTTTCTCTTTGACAATCTATGAGACCTCCCGACACTTGTTTGCTCCGTTCCCATATCAATACTCGTGGTCACAATAGTGTCCCCTTTGGAGTCCTTGTCCTCAACATTCTTTCCCTCACTTTCTGTGCCTGACCCCTCCACTTGGCTCACAATGTCTTTTTTAACTTTCTTCTTAGCCAAAGGTCCATTGTCCAACTTGGTGGATGTATTCTTAATCTTGCATAGTCTAGTTGTAGCCTTGGAATGGGCTGAATCGACCCTCTTCTTTTTTGTTGGGGGGTTTGGGATGCAGCACCGCATGGGGTTCACAGTCTTGCAAGGGGTTTTTCTCTTAGGACCAGTAGAAGTCGCAAGGGACGGTTTCTCAAGGGATAGGTTAGGTGGTTCCAATTCTTCCACACGAACAATAGAGATGGGACAAGGGGTGCATAGGAATAAATGGAAATTATAGAACCACTAAATGAGGCCTTGGTGAAGAGGCAAGGGAGGCAGCTAGCTAGGGTTTAGAATAGTAATATCAAGGGATTCCTTAACCGAATTTTTGAGCAAGGTCAATAGGAAAAAATGAAAGATTAGGAGAATTATGTGCCTAAGGTGGTTTAGTAGCGACAAATGATAAAAGTAAAAAACCTTAAATCTTCCTTCTAAAGTAATGTATTTGATGAGGGATAAACATACCTTATCCCAAGGTTTTGGAAGCACCGCTCTGTCATATCCCGACTACTTCTTAACTGGATTCTCATTATCCCTGAAAAATGCATTGAGGCTTTCAAGGTCTCGAGTTTTGGTGTGCTTCTTATACTTCTTGCTATTGCAGGAATGGCCCATCACCTTGGCTATCACCTCTTCGATAACTTCAAACAATATTCCACCCATAGTAACTCTCTTGTCCCTCCAAGAGTCAACAAATTATGTCAAAATATTTTTGTCATGGCCCATCAGACTTTCTAATAGAGGTGCCAGTCCCCCACCATGCAGATATGCCACACAATTGGGTCCCTGTGAAATTTGTCACACTTGTCAAGCTTGGTCCTGACCCTATCACCACCCATCTCAAAACACAGCTCACAAAAACTAGCCCAAAAAAACAAAGTTAGCTAAGAAATGAACTGGTCGCCGATGAAATTATCCAACCTTATAACATCTCTTCCAAACCACCACAAAAAAGAAGGCGTAATTAATGTTTCTAGAAGTTTACACACGCCAATAGTCATTCCCAAGGAAATCAAATCTACAAGGCCATAATATTTCCTTAAGTACCTAAAGCTTAGAAATAAATCCTTGATGAAACTTATCTTATAATTAATAACCGGAATGCAAGAAATCACTTTGAACTTACACTTTTTCCTAGGCCTTTTAGTTGCAAGGCCAAGATTTGAATTCCTTAAGTACATCACAATAAATCTTAGGGTCATCATAAGCTTAATTAGAATAAAGATCACTGGAAAGTTGGAGATAAACATCACTAACCACACGTTCCTAAAAATTTGATGTGATATGCGATACTTATGACAAGACAGCCCATAAAAACAAATGAGAGCCCAACCATACATGGCCATAATTGTTAAGGACCCCACGACACCCTTCATTATCTTAATCACATCATCCAAATTAGTCTGCATCATCAAAGGCCCTGACACGTAGATCCACCTGTAGCCACAATGAACCGTATAGTAGGTCACCATTTAAACGGTTACATTTTTTTGCTCATCAAGGATTAATCCTTGTATATTCGCTAGTAGAGCCCCAAGTCTTTGCCAACATTTGAAAAGACTCCACGAGGAACCTAAGTTGGAAAGGCATCTACCACCTAATTTCCCTCATGATAGGTGTGAGTCATTAGCTCCCTTTCCAGTTTTGAATTTTAAAAGTTGATGTGTAAAAGCATATCCTTGGCGCTGCATCCTTGAAAACGACAATACTTAAAAGAGTCAATCATAGTCATAGAGTCCCCTTCTATGTGTATTTTTTTTATTCTCAGAGTGATAGCCAACTCAATTCCCTTGAGCAATGCTCGTGCCTTCGCCGTCATAGGAGACAATATGCCTATACCTCCAACAAACCCAACACAAAATTTTCCCTTGCAATCCCTGATTGTGCCACCAATACTAGTCATTTTTGTGTTCCCCTTAGCAGCTCCATCAAAATTTAGTTTAAACCAACCAATGCTTGGGGGGTTCCATACTGTGTTCCTTCTAGTCAGAGACTTAGAGTTATCAAAGGAGTTGATCACTAAGTTTTGATTCCAAGATCTTTCCATCTTTATCTCCCATTCATTAGGGGGTTTGTTGGGAGTTTCCAAGTGTACAAAGAGACATTCTTAGAAATAAGTTCGGACCCAATGCCAAAAAATTCCTTGGGGCTTTTCTCGGTAGCTCTAAAGATCCAATTTTTCCTCTCTTTCCATAAGCACCAAAAAATGATGGGGGGTATTTGAATCCAGAACTCCATGGGGAGAAGGTGTTGGAAAGGGCCCGACCATCCTTAAATAAAGGATTGCAAATCCCCATTTAGCATCCAATGACTCTCAAAATTTACAAGGATAAGACTCCAACCTTCAACAACAAATGGAAAGTGCAGTAATAGGTGGTCAATTGAATCTTCATTGCTTTTGTGTAACATGCATCTATTCGTGATCTGGAATCCCCTTTTCATTAAATTATCTTGGGCTAGAATACTATTGTGACATGTCGTCCACCAAAAGAAATTTATTTTTGGTGTCAAGTGTCTGTTCCACACCTGTTTACAAAGTCTACTTTGAGTACCCTTTTCAGACAACAAACCATAAGCTGACTTGACATAAAGGTTTCCCTTTCGTTCCTTAGTCTAGAAAAACTCATCTTCAATGTTGGATATGGGAATTCTGGTTAGGGAGAGGATGTCCTGTAAGGAATTAGCCAATAGTTTCAAATCCAAGGAAAGGGGGCAGCATGATCCAAGATCTTTCTATTTCTTGCAACCTTGCTAACCATGAAGGTAGTCACTAACATTCCTGCCAAAGAAAATATGTGCAGGTTATATCAAATTCTTGAAATCGAATAAGGACAGGGGAGATTTGAACAACCAGGGGTCTTCCCGAAAATGAATGCTGCTACCATTCCCCAGTTTCCATCTCAACCCTGAGTGTAGCAACATATTCATCTTGCATATATTATTCCAATCCAAAGACCTATGGGGGTGTTCATTTGAGATGCATCTGATTAGGGGGTAGTTGCTTAGGTACTTTGCATTCATAATCCTGCACCATTCTTTTTTGTTCCTTAACTGGTCCCACCCTACCTTGGTGAGCAAGACTTTGTTTGTAGATTGGAATTTCCTAATACTAAGCCCTCCACCACCTTTAAAAAGGAAAACCTTATCCCAACTAACCAAAGACATAATTTTTTCCTCTGTTCCAAACTAGAGGAATTTCCTTTGATTTTTTTCAAAATTTTAAACAATGTAACTAGGCATTTTGAACATGGAAAGGAAGTACACTGGAATCCCTTGAAGTGTGACAATAAGGAGTTGCAGCTTACCAACGTGACTAAGGATTGAACCTTTCCACCCAACAAGCTTCCTCTAAAATCTCTTAAGAATAGTATTCCAAAAAGTGGGGGTGACTTCCTTAACAGTGAGAGGGAAACCCAGATAAACAGAAAGAAGGGAGGCACTCACACAACCCAAAACAACGATCACTTGATCCTATAGGCCAAAAGTATAGTTAAAGAAATAGATCACACTTTTATTGTAATTTATACACTAACCTGAGCAAGCCACATAATTGTTGAGACAACTTTTCCATTTCCTTGCTTCCAACATCGAAGCCTTCCCAAACAGAATGGTTTCATCCACAAACAGTTGAATGACAGTCGGATCCAAAGTGGTGGCTAGTTTACACCTTTAATAGAGCACTCTGACAACATTAGATAACAACATTCCTACTTAACACATCAACAACCATTATGAACAAATAAGGAGATTGTTGAGAAATGTGACTGAATTTACTGGCTTGATCGACTTCCTAGAGCACTTGTGATTTCCTCCTTCATCACACTGAGTTAAGTCGCTAGTTTTCAAGTTTTTCTAATTGATGTCGCGAGGTTCTAAAGTTTCATAACCTCCTGACATAGCGACTGTGAAGTGAAGGCTACTTCCTTTGTTGTTGGCGTGTCACGGGTTTTGAGAACTTTGCAACCTCTAACATGAGGTTTGGAAGTTTAGGTTTTGAGCAACAGAGTGATCCCTTTGTCGGCAAGTCGCAGGTTCTGGGAACTTCACAACCTCCAACAAGAGGTTTTGAAGTTTGGTTTTTCAGCGACAACAACTTTGATGCCGACAAATGTGGGACCCGATAGGATGGTGGATCGCGATGAAAGCCAACAAGTGGAAATGACATGGAGGATAAATGGCATCTGGGCCCATGTGCTAAACATCGGTAAGATGGTAATGAATGTCTCTTTGAGTGGGCGGCATGGTGTTAGGTGGATAACCCTAAGTTCGACAATGGAGATTTGAACGAATACTTATCCAATGACCAAAATTAGATGTTGAATGATGTCACGTGGCTCAAGGTGAACAAGTAACCCTAAAGGGGTGCGGTAGTTGAAGAGTCAAATGTGAGCAACAATTACCTAAGGGGCTGGTTGAGAGGTTGGGTAGCCGAGAGAGAGAGGAGGACAATCTCAATGAAGAGAGATGAATCTTGCAGAAGGTGAATGTTGAGCAGTTGTGTGATAGGGAGGCCAAAAGGTCAGTGGTCGAGTTGTGAGGCTATGTAGCCAAAAGAGATGTCTCTCACAGTGAGAGGTGGTTGTGATGGGTTATGATACCAGATTCCCTCCAGAATGGAACAAGATGTAAATCCCCTATAAAGGTTGTGAGCCTGATATTGTATTGTAACTATATTTTGTTGTTGAATAATACAATGGCGATCTAAGCTTTTGGAGTGTGGGGTTTTTTACCTGTAAGTATTTTCCCCACGTATATCTATGTGTTCATGTCTTTTGTCTCAACTTTCATGGTTGTTGGTTCTATTTGTTGAATCTATTAATGGTGTTGTTGAAACTAGTTGATTTGCATGAGTTTCTCTCAAAAGGATCAATGTGGGAAATGAACTATGTCTATTTCTGCTTTATGGTATAGTAGTATTTGTCTTTGAGGTAATTTGATGAAATTAAAATTACTAAAGGCACTGTTGTTCTTGGATGTTTCTTTCTGAGATGACCGTTTTTCCCTACAAGTGGTATCAGATCCTTCTTCTAGGATGTGTTTCTTCTTAGTGTGTTGTTAGTTCTAGGTATTCCTGCTGTGAATATTTCTTAGTCTATCAGGCTTCAAGAAATCTAGAGGAATCAACTGATGTATTGATCCTTTGGTGAGTGGAAATTCTTTCTCTTTTGTTTAAGTTTTTGAGAGAACACACAACATAGAAGATGGGGAATATGGAGAAACTGGAATTGGTCATACTGGAATGTTGTGATAAGAAGTTCCTAGTTGGTAGCGGTATAACCTTGATGCGTGGAGTGGAATATCTTTTGGTCTATGGTTCTGTTACAACAAAAGCTTTCATATTGGGTGTCTATGTGTTGGGCTCCCTATTGATATGGAGGAGCTTGGGTTGTTTCATAGCTATGGATAAATGTGCTTATATTGAGCATTTTGTCCTAGTATTAGAAGGCATAGTTTTACTGGTACCTTGATTACATGAAGGCTATGGAGTTGATCATTGGATGATCTGAAAGCTTCTAAAATAGTTTGTCTCTTTCTCGAATTCATGTGCATGTTGGTGGTTTTGGAGTTGGCTTGAAATGAGCCTGGTGTTCCTAACTGCTGTTTCCTTTTAAGGATGTTTTGTACTTGCATGGCTCTGTGGTTTTGTAGGTTTTACACAATCAAGGAAAACTTGTGGTTATGTGGAGCTGCTGTTAAGCTATTTTCTAGACCCTGGATTTTGGGGTGTGACTAGATGAGATAGTTATAGTTCAACATGGTGTGAGGAGGTGTGATTATTTCTCTACATGGGAGTGTCGATATGTGTTTTTTCACTCAAAATTCTTGTGGTGTTTCCTATTGGTTCCTTGACTATGGTGCTCATTGTGGATATGATTGGAAAATCTGATTTGAGCTTGGTCTGGTGTTTGAGTCATGTTGTTTGCGTTGTTATTTTCCTTGAGATCTTAGTTTTATAGTTTCCAATGTGATGATGGGTTTGCATGTTTTCTTTTGAATGGATCTACGAGTTGTGAAATGTTGTGGGATGTCTTTACCTACATGTTTGCTATGGGACAAATCATAAGTGGACTATCTATATCCATGAGATCTATTTCTGTGAGGGTGTAGACTTGTTAGTTGGCCTTGTTTGTGGTCACTTGTGCATTGATGTGGTTGCTTTGAGATGAGAGGATGGATGGTTTTGAGTACCTGGATAGTCAGTGTTGGGGACCTGTAGCATGTGTATCATGATGTCATGGATAGCTTGAGTACATTGGTTTGCGTAAGCTTTTGAGAATGATGGTTATTTCTGCTTGGTTTTGGAGATCTTGGTGTTGCTTGGTATTGTTGTCAGATGGACATGTTGCTATGTGGACCTGGAGGATCTTTAGATTAGTAGATGTTTGGTCATGATGCTTGAGAGATCGATTTTCATAGTTCAATGGGAGCTTTAGCAATGACTATGGATTCATCACTATGTGGTGACTGATCTTCTTTAGTGTTGCTAATGTTACTAGGAGGAGCTCTTAGATCCTGTTGCTATAGAAGAGTTCTTTCACATTTGCATGGACACTATTTGAAGATGTACAACATCTCGTAACCATAGAGTATTCTTGGAGTCTTTGGTTGAGGTTTTGGTGGTTCTTGATAGGTGATGTTGGTTTAGAGTTTGTTTTCTTAATGTTATTGTATACTCTTGATTGCGCATTAGAGTTTTGGCCTGATGCATTGCTCTTGAGACCATGGTATATTCACTTGGAGCATGGGATATCCTAAGGGGGATGTTAAGATCATAGTGTCATGACAAGTTCCTATTTTAGATGTTTGGAGCTTTGACAATGATCTAGTGATTCTCTGTGTTTTGGGTGCATTGGTCATATGCTTGAGAACTTCATGATAGTGGTTTGATGCATTTGGAGTTTAGCATGAGATGATCGGCTGCAGGTGCTCATGGATACATGGAGAATAAGGTGAGGCTATATTTATCTTATGAGAGAAGTGTTGTTGATGGTTACTCTTGATGAATATTTTAATAGAAATTCTGAGCATCCTACACCTTGGTTGGACGTGAGTTCAATAGAGACCATTGAGGAGATTGCTCTTGGAGAAGTCATAAGGACTTGGTTACCCTAGAGGAGCATTCTCTTTCCCCACTCTTGGTCTACTCGACAATTTATCGCTTAAGAGGTATTTCCCATTATTTCTCTTAGGTGTTTTATGCTTTCTTTCATGGATATGGATCTTGAACTGCTATTAGATGACTTTGAAGGTTTTATTATGAGAGATGGATAACATGGTTATCTCCTTATGCATTGTGATTATATTCATTGATGTTGAGTTTAGGAGATGCATTGGGCGAATGTCCTAAAATGGGAAATGAAATAGTTGATATTCTTTGATAGGCTTACATCCATGTTGATTACATGATATATGTTTGATCTTGGTGATTGAACAGTTGGATGTTGTTAAGACTTTTCTCTTAGGGTTTTGAAGGAGATCATACTTGACACAGTTGGATTTTAGAGGTGCATGTAGGAGGATTTTATACAGGTACATGATGTTTAGAGGTGCTCTCCCTGGTCTTGGTTCTCTTCTTGGATGTTCGGTTTCACATTACATTGGTATGAGGTTGTTCTTTATCTTTTTCTTTTGTTGGGTGCGGAGAACTTGGGAGAGTTGTGCAGACTTGTGGTGAGAGTTATTCTTGTCAATTTACAGATTGTGCATATCATCATGGATGATTCCTTGGTACTACATGTAGACACCTAAAAATGGTCTGGAGAATCTAATTAATTAAATACGATTTATTTGATTAATTAATCTTAATTCATCTAATTAGTAAATAAATATAAATATTTATTTATATTAAGTTCAATATTAATTCTACTATTTTATCATATTATTTTCCTCTTAATTAAATAAACAAAATTAAATACATTGTTTTATTTAATTATTATCATTATGATTTCTTCTATACTTCATCCATCAGTTCTATCCTAAAAATTAAATACACAGCTTCAATAGTTGATATTATTTAATTATCTCATCACATTTCTTCTTAATTAAATAAAGATATCCTAAAATCTTTAATTTAATTATCATATTTCTTCTATTTAATTTAATAAACAAAATTCTATAGTTTATTTTATTAAATTATTTATTCCTCTTGTTGATAATTTAAATAAACCAAAAATATTTAAATTATGCATAAATCTACTCCCTCTATTCACTCACCAATAAAATTAGATTTCTCAAATCTAATTAATTCAACTGGCATTCACAAGAAGAGCCTCGGGGAAAAACCTGCAAGAAATCCTCTCAATCTTCTGCCTCAAATCTTTCCTCTCATATTGCCTAGTGTTTTCATGGGGAGGGACAATCTTCCATTATCAACTCCACCTTCTCATCTCATACCATTCAAATCTCCAAATTGAATCTCAGCCTCTGTTGTGTTATCCCTGTGCAAATGTGCTGCCAAAAATCTATATATACAGCCTTCTGAAGCATCAAAAACATCCAAGAATCATCATCCTTTATGCAAACTTACTTTACAAGAATTAGTACTCAACCAACCAAGCAATCATTTAGCATTAGCATGTTTAGTATCATCCTAACATCATGGCATCAGTAGATTTCATATCACAGCAGCATAGTTTCTTTTTACTGTAGCTTTCATCCATCAGGCTTCATTTACAGTAGCTTCATATCATCTAGAATTCATTAGAAATAATCACATCACAACATTTAGCATCTATTCCATTATCTAGATAGGCATTTTAAACAGTTACGGTGCTTACAAGTATGAGAGCTTCTGTAATTTGATATATCTTTGGAGATAGGAGACAATGAGACACTTTTAGGCTTTTATGTGTTTTAAATTAGTTTAATTGATGTTTAATCTTGATACAATGTTTCATTAAGAGGTGTATTTAATTCTATTTAGTTTACATTTTTCCACATCTACACTACATGATGTGGTTTACACCTCTTATTTGATGTTGTTGGTATACTTGGTATGCCTTGATCTTTTCAAATTCATTACCCATGCGGTGGGAGTTTCTGGATGTGTTTTGTCTTCTTTGACTGGTTCGCACATGGAACTTGTATTTTTTGTTGATGGGTTGGCTATGTAAGTGGCATGAGTTTACTGATGATGATACCTTGGAGGTATGTGTGATTGGATGCATTACCACTTGTTGCGGGTGTTATTTTCAGTTGCATGGGTTTGATTAGTTGGATGGAAGCAATCAATTTTTGGTTGTTGTTATAGATAGTGTTATATCTTGTTTTTGGAGGGTGACTTGACAGTTGTGTTTTGGTTTGAGCTTTGAAGTTGATGTTGTATTTCTTTTGTATAGCTTGTGAGCATAATGGAGTGGTGGCAGTGTTGAAGCCCTTGTCGTCTATTAGATCTGATGCTTGTGTTCTTGAGACTGGTGCATATATGCCTTGGCTCGTTCCTTTTCCTGTGGTGGATGGATGGAATTGTTGCCTGAGTTGGTGGAAATGTTGGATGTCATTGCAAGTGTCTTGGTTGGAGCTTAGAAGTATTGTTTAAGATTCATGAATTTTATTTGGAAGAATCTAGTAAGTTCTTTGTCAAGTGGGAGAATGTTGAGAAATGTGACTCAAATTTATTGGCCTGATCGACTTCCTGAAGCACTTGTGATTTCCTCCTTCATTTCACTGAGTTGAGTCACTAGTTTTCAAGTTTTTCTAACTAAAGTCATGAGGTTCTAAAGATTCATAACCTCCTAACTTAGCGACTGTGAAGCGAAGGCTACTTCCTTTGTTGTCAGCATGTTGCGGGTTTTGAGAATTTTGTAACCTCCAACATGAGGTTCAAAAGTTTAGGTTTTGAGTGACAGAGTGGTCTCTTTATTGGTGGGTCACGGGTTCTGGGAAGTTCACAACCTCTAACAAGAGGTTTTGAAGTTCGAATTTTCAGCGATATAGTGACTTTGATGTTGACGGATGTGGGACCCATCAGGATGGTGGATTGTGACAAAGGTCGACAGGTGGTGATGACATGGAGGACATATGACATGTGGGCCCATGCGCTCGGTGAACATCGGCAAGATGGTAATGAATGTCTCTTCAACTGGGTGACATGGTGTTAGGTGGATAACCCTAAGTTTGATGATGGAGATTTGAATGATCACTTATTCGACGACCAGAATTAGATGCTAAATGATGATGTGTGGCTCAAGGTGAATGAGTAACCCTAAAGGGGTGCGGTGGTTGAAGATTTGAATTTGAGTAGCGATTACCTAAGGGGTTGGACGAGAGGTTGGGTAGCCAAGAGAGAGAGGAGGACGATCTCGATGAAGAGAGATGAATCTTGCAAAAGGTGAATGTTGAGTGGCTGTGTGACAGGGAGGCCGAAAGGCCGATGGTCGAGCCATGAGGCTGTGTAGCCGAAAGAGATGTCTCTCACAGTGAGAGGTGGTCGTGATGGGTTAAGCTACCAGATTCCCTCCAGAATGGAACAAGATAAAAATCTCTTGTAAAGGTTGTGATCCTGATGTTGTATTGTAACTGTATTATGTTACTACATAATACAATGGTGATCTAGGATTTTGGAGTGTGGGGTTTTTTACCTGTAAGGGTTTTCCCCACATATATCTGTGTGTTCATGTCTTATATCTTTCATGGTTGTTGGTTTTGTTTGTTGAATTTTTTAATGATGTTGTTGAAACTAGTTGATTTGCATGATTTTCTCTCAAAAGGATCAATGTGGGAAATGAACTATGTTTGTTTCCACTTTATGGCATAGTAGTATATGTCTTTGAGGTAATCTGATGAAATTAAAATTACTGAAGGCACTACTATTCTTGGATGTTTCTTTCTGAGATGACCATTTTTTCCCTACAGAGATATGGGGTCACCCTATCTTATACCTCTCCCAACCGAAAAGAACCCATGGGGGACCCCATTGACCAACATAGAGTACTTCATAATAGTAGTGCATTCTAAAATAATGTTAATCACCTTTTGATTGAAACCAAAATTAGCTAGGACTTTGGGAAGAAAGTCCCATAGGAGTTTGTCATAAGCTTTAGAGATGTCAAGCTTAAATGCCATACTAGCACTATTGCACCGGTCCACATAATATAAAATTTCATGCGTGACAATAGCAACATCCAAGATATGGCGACCTAGAACAAAGCCTTTTTAGCTTGGGTTAATCATTTTTTCTAGGAGGGGTTTCAAGCAGTTCACCAGGATTTTGGAGAAAATCTTATAAATAATATTACATAGGCTAATAGGACAAAAGTTAGCCATGGTCTGCGACTCCTCAATTTTTGGAATAAGGGAAAGAAATTTGTGGTTCAACTCTTTGAGTAGTTTTCCAGAAGTGAAAAAATCCCTAGCTTCTAGAGTTAAGTCTTCCCCCACAATGTCGCAAAAGATCTAGAAGAAAGCTGAGGAGAAACCGTCAGGTCCCAAGGCCTTGTACGTCCCCATACTAAACACAGCCACCCAGACTTCCTTAGAAGTAATAGCACTCATAATATTCTCATTATCCTCTCAATATATAGAAGCAGGAAGGGGTTCCAAGAGGAGGTCATCCATAGCTGGATTAGATGCCTCAATAGGAGTGGACAAAGCACGTTGGAAGTGACCTGAAGCCAAAAGACCAATCTGGGTGGGAATAGTAATAACATCCCCTATCTAATTTTTTAACCTTTTTATCTGATTCCTTTTCCTATGTTTAAGGGCTAAAACATGGAAGAAATAAGTGCTATGGTCGCCCTCAATCAACCATTGAATTTTGGACTTTTGCTTCCAAAAGATCTCTTCTTTTTTCAAAATTTTCTCCCATTCTATGTATTGAACATTTTCTTGTTGACATGTCTGAATACTGGTATCCCCTTCCTCCATCCTCTTTTGAGACACCCTAATATTATCAGCATGAGCTTTTTTCTAATGAAAAACATCCCCAAACACCCGCTTGTTCCACCCCTTAACCATATCTTTGATAAACTTGAGCTTCTGGAAAATCTGAAACATGAGGGAACCATGTACAAGGAAATTCCACCAAGTAGCAATCTTATTCCTAGAATCAAGATGAGATTTCCACATGATCTCAAAACAAAAAGGAAATAGACCCATAACAGAGTGTTCATTAAAGACTAGCAGTAGAGGATTATGGTCCAAAACAGTTTGGGGCAACGCCAGCAGATTGGAACCAAGTAAGGTCATCCAATTAGGAGAGAAGAGGAAACGATCAAGCCAAACCTAGATCAAACCATCCCCCAAATTCCTATTACTCCAAGCATAAGCTTGACCTTGCAAATCAATGTCCACTAACCCAGTATTATTTAAGAAATCAACCAGATCAGTCATGCTATTAGAGTAATTAATTAGATCCCCCCACTTCTTTGAGGGGTATAAGGGTGAGTTGAAGTCTCCAACCACCAACTATCAGGCCCCTCTATTGCTTTGAATCCAATAAGTAATCTCCTACCAAAGGGCTTTCCTCACATTCCTTAAATTGGGGGCATACATGTTAATCATAAACCAAGAACCCCCAACATGAGAGAACTAGATTCCCACACTATTCTTGCAATGGAATAAGTCAATCCCAATTATCTTATTAGGATTCCACATCACATACAGCCCAACCGAAGCCCCATCTACATCACTATAGGAGAAAAGGGCATTCAACTAGATATACCTAGATATGGGTTCAAAGTTAGTCCTTTTCATCTTGGTTTCTTATAACAACAAAATGTCAACCTTGTGTTCCAGTACATAATTCTTCAGGTCCAGCTGCTTGTGGGGGCTATTTAACCCTCACACATTCCATGATAGGACTTTCATTTAGAAACTTTCTTTTAGGACACATCCAATGTCCTCTGTTTACCAATACCAATCTCTTTTGTTGTCTCTTTATTCCTTTCAATAGTGTTTTACCATAGATGAGACTAATTTTCAGCAGGTTTCCTATATACTTTCTCTCAAAATATTATATCAATTTCCATTAACTCCTAAGCTTCCCTAATTATCAAATTATAAATGCAATATATTTCTTCTTTTCCATTGAGCCTCAACATCAATTTCCTTCTTATTTTGAATCCATTTCTTCATAGCCCCCTTAATATATATGAGAGCATTGAGGTAACCTTTTCCACCAAAGATTATGTTTCTCTCCCATATGTCAAGTATTTTCCAATATTTTCAATGATATCAAGGCTTATAGCATCATTAGATGAGGATGAAGGAAAAGCATCTAATGGCTAAGTGAAAGTATCAATTATTGATTTGATATAGGAAATCAATGACTTCACTTATTCTTCCAACTATTTTTTTGTCTTCTTTTCTTTCTCCACTCTTTCAACCAATTTTACAACATCTTAGAATTGTGAATATCACCTTCATGTGTGGATAGGCCCAACTTTACATTGGTGATATTCAAATTAGATTCTATAAAATCATCTTTATTTTAATCTATTGTGGGATCAACAACTTCAAAAAAATGATTATCAAAGAATTCAATCATCAGTCTAGAAGCTTTTTGAGTATTCCTTGGTTGTGGAGTAACCTATATCAATTTAAATACTATTGTAAAACTTAGATATTCTATTTGAGCATACTTTCTTTTCTTTGCAACCACTTCTTTAAGTCATGGATAAGGGTTCGAAACTACCTAATTTTTTAGTGTCAAAGGTGGAAGAGTAGGTTTTGGAGATTAAGTGGTGTTGGTATTTACTAGTGGTAGAGATGGAGTAGGAGAAGGTGGAGGAGTGGCTATACAAAGAGGAGATGTGTGAGGTGGAGAAGAAATTTATGGGAAATCATGAGGTAGAGGTTACTTGTGGTTTCTCTTCAATAAGAATCTCATAACTACCTTCATCCTTTTAAGGAGGAGCTCTTCTTACTTGTAATTTATTACTTGGAACTTGAATTTCTACCTCACATGACCCTTGGATATCAACCTTCTTTTGAGGGTCTTCATTATCAACACCTCCAATTATAATTATCTTAGACCTTATAGAATGCATATCTATGATTGGTGGTATGTATGAGGAGGAAATAATATTTTTTATCGATGTATTATCTTTGGAAGGAGGCTTGGTAGCAATGTTTTTTAAAGATTTTAGATTTTATCCATCTGTTGGTTCTCAAAAATATATATTGTGTTCATTCATTTAATTTCTACAACCTCATTTTCTACCAAGTTGATAGGTGGGAGATGTTTCATTTGGATGGTAGAAATGAAAACAAGGTCCAAAAGGTCATAAAAATCATTTTAGAATTGCATATCATAGCTTGCAACCTGCTCCATGGTCATCCTCTTCTAATATATTTTCCTTACTTAAAAATCATTAACTTAGTCCCCAAAAAATTTCCTACATGAGGCACATGATTATATGCTAGCCCAAGGTAAAGACTATCTTTGACATAATTTTTAGTACTGAATACCATCCTTTTTGCATGAAAATGTATATTTATTTTTGTCAACAATCTTTCCACATTTTGTGTATCAAGAAATGATTTACAAGTGTAATAAGTTAGACTTACAAGAAATGGATGTCTTACCTTCTTTGGGTCTTTATGTTTCTTTATCATTGCTACCATTTGTCTACATACTTGAAAGAAAATGAAATAATCACCATCACAACATGGTAGCTTATTAGGATCACCTTCAAATCCTTCAATTTTGAGATGTGTGAACTTGGGGTATTAGATGAAGAAGCTGCCATATTGGGTGATCAATTGAGAGGGACACAATTTGCAATCAATTTTTTTTTGTAGAGACTATGAATTTTTTGGGTGAAACTATGAAAATTTGTGTGAGAGGCTTATCTTAATGCATGAGAATGTCGTATAATATTTAGAAAAACATTTCAATGGGAATTTTATTATGTCAAATTTTCTTGGGATTTAGACTAGGTTTATTTGGGTGTCCTAAGATGGATGGTTTTAGGATGAAGAAAATGATCAATAATGTTTCACCTTGAGTTATCATTGTGTTTATTTCTCTTCCTTGTTTAATTTTATTATTAATATGAATTTTCTATTTAATTTTATGTTAGAATTATGTCTTTCATGTATGTATTGACATTTTCACTT
This sequence comes from Sequoia sempervirens, assembly GCA_007258455.2. NCBI lineage: Eukaryota > Viridiplantae > Streptophyta > Pinopsida > Cupressales > Cupressaceae > Sequoia > Sequoia sempervirens. The sequence continues at coordinate 282,710,732 of VDFB02075321.1, forward strand.
GGATAGGCTAACACTAATGATAGAGGCCTTTTTAATATTAGTTTTGTTCTATAATTTTTTATAATGAGACATGTTTTCTACTTTATTCTTGAGCATGGGATTTGGGTTTGTATTTTTGCATTAGCATTTTTATTTCACCACATCAGGATCAATGGGTCAATAGATTTGGGAAATGGGATGAAAGCGCTATTTATTTTAAAAAGATTTAATTTATTAAAATATATGCATTTAAATGCAAGTGGATATAGATGAGGATATAAAATAACTAGGTATATTTGGATTTAATAAGGGTTACAAAGAAGGGGCCACCCCAAACCATTTAAATATTTGAAGGAGACAATCTATGGGCTCTATCTTAGAAGTATAGGGTAATGCTTGTACTTCATATGAGATAAAGCAATAAGAAACACACATTTATTTAGAAAAGAGTGATTGAATGCTACCTACCCTTTGGATTAGTTAGGATTTTTGTTTAGTAAATTTTTAACCTCTATAATGCACCTTATAGGAGGTTAGAGGGTCTGCTATTATAATAGCCCTATGTATATCTATAACCATAAATGATCTATGATTTTTGGAAAACCTATATTATCTAACATGGAGGTGTACCATATATCAATTAAATTAGGATTTTCTCAATTTAATTTCTACTTTATGATATATACGAACACATTTTCTTACAAAAAATATTATTTTTCATTGATTTTATAATTGGTAGATTCATGGAGGTCAATATTTGACATTAATAATTATATAAATGAGAGAATCTTGTCACGTTTAAGCTTTCTAATAAATCTATATTTTGATATATATAAATTTGAATATTCAAAAGTAAAATTACTTTTAAGTGGTTAATATAAATTTTGAGAATTCACAAGTTTTTGTTGGAGTTGATAGTGAACACCACAACTCCAAAAAATCACTTGCAACCAAAATTCCTATCACAGACAAGAGATCAAAGAAACTAATTTTCTATGCAAACAAGAGAGAATGATTGAATCCACACAAGTATCACGCAAGCATATGATATTGAGATTAACTTATAATTATAATTGAATTGAATAGAATTAGTGTTTACAATGAAAGATGAATTCTTATAAAAGAGAAAAATAAAACCCTAGATGAGGGTTTTATTAGATAGTGGCAAGTGTCCTAATCTCATGTAATAAGACAACTTGACCTATAAATAGCCCAATATAATAATAAAAAATAAATCTTAAGTTTATCTTAAGTAATTAAAGTAAAAAGGGACCCAATAATTAATTAATGATTAATTAATTAGCAAGTGATTATCCTAATTAATCAAACACGGTCCCCTTAAGAACAACTTAAAGGGAGAAACTAAAAACCTTGATGAAGAATGCAATGATGGATGCATGGATGGGTCCCGACTATAAGGCCTAATGAGGTACTTGTTGAACACACCTAGAGAATGAAGAGGAGGGTGAACTAGTGTTTTCAAAACTTAAACCCGTTAGCAAACTCAAACTTCTTTACCAAATCAGAAACCCTCAAACAAATAAACAACAAAGAAAATATAACAATTTAGTTCCTTAACAAGGTCAACAACCCTCAATAATGAAAGATACAACAATTCAACCCTTAACCAGATAAACAACAATGAAAAGTGAAACAAGGAACACACATCCACAAGATAACACTAGATTTACATGGAAAACCCAATGAGGGAAAAACCACAGTGAGAGTTAATTCACAATAAATGAAGTACACTACTTACAAAGGTTACAACAAGGATCACTACCAAAATAATTAAAAACTAAGGCACACAACCTTAGGGAAAGATACAAAGGAATTGCAAACTAAAGCATATAACTCTAGGGTAAGTTATGAGGACTTGATGAGATTCACTATCTCAGAGCAGGATGCATGAAGATTTAGAATTTACAATATATGTCAACAATAAACTCTGCTAACTAAGGTGTTAAAGCACATTTGATCTATCTTCCACACACTTTCACACTTATTCTATGAGATCTTCAATACAATACTCTTCCCACTCACTTTGTAACTAATTTGATCTTACATTTATATCTTTTGCAACTTCACACAACATCAATTAGGTCGGCTAGAAGAAAGATAAGCAATAATCTCAACAAGTCAGCCATAAAAACATAGTGCAAACCTATCCAAGAGATAGAGGACCATAAACAACCTTATTACATCTTCCAATGTTATCCCAAACAACTCACACACTAACACACATCAAATCAAGTCGATGACAATGAAATTTGTAGATGAAACATGTAGCACACTACTAGTCGTCACACTAGACCAAAAATATAACTTCAACTAAATTAACTCAGTGCGGTCCTAAAAAAGATAGGTCATGACCCAAATACATCTTAACACAATTTCATATGCTAGCACAAAACCTCAAGCACATACAACAAGCAATATAACAAGCTCTATTAGCTAGATAACCACAAATAACCCAAAGAACCAACATAAATCATAATGCAACAACAAAGAGATCAACCACTGATGTGTGGATCACAAAGATATGTTCAATGAATATACAACACCACTTCTAGATACTCATTGTATACTATCATACCACCAAAAACTACAACAAACCAAACAAGAGCAACACACTTCATCCTAGAAGCATAAAATATACAACCATGAGATAGAACATTAAAAAAATAACTTGCAAACCACTTCAACACATGAAATTTGAATTGAGACACTACATAGACACTAAGAGAATATCCACCAAACCGTAGGAGAAAAAATATCAATGTGGAGAAATGTGAAGCATTTTTTGGACCAATCTAGACAACCAACAAAACTACCAACATTCTACAATTAATAAAAACCTCCTTGGAAACACTAGTGACTTGAAAAGATAGGAGTGAAATGTACACAAAGCACAAACACTAAATCCCAAACCACAAGACTGCATCTTCAACAATGGAGAAATTCGAATAACTTTCCCAAATAGTCTTCATAGTAACTTCCTAAAGAAGAAACCTTCAATAACTTGCAGAGGCCAAAACAATCTTGAAGCAACACTTACTTCCTTAGGAACAACATAAGAGATCATATAGCATATTATAGACAATAATCAACATCTCTCCATGATCAACATTACTTCTAATCGTCATCTTAATATATCATCATAATAAAATTTCTACTAACAATAACCATACACAATACTTCTTTCATTATCATTAGACAAGGCATGAAATCCAACCATGAACTTCAAAAATATAGAGTATCAACAACATATAGATAAAGAGACCAATGATAGCATCAACAATTACAATCAATTCAAAACAATAATCTCACGAATATGTGCAACAATCTCCCAAGTGTTAACAACCAATGCTAACAGATTCACTAAGTGTTGACATAAAAGACAATCAATGTCAGCAATCTCACCAAGTGTTGACATCAGTGACAACCAATACCAACAGTACCCATGTACAAAAAAAATCTCATAACCAAAGAAAAGGAGAAAACATGGGAAAAAATTCCTCTCTAAAAGAGAGAAAAATAAATAATTGTACTAGTGAAAGAAAGATAAAAGGGGGACTCAATGTGACCCCCAAGGATTGCTTCTATCACACAAGTATATGATAGATATCACCTCATTTGGAGAGAGAAAATGAGGATATGAATTCCCCATGAAGAAAGAGATCCTATGCCAATGATGAACACCTAAAGGAAAAACATGATTCACTGCCTATAAACAACATTTCTCCCCTTAGGAAGAAACAAATCCAATGGTGATTAGAGAAGACAATCCAAAATGATGGGTGAATAAGGAATCCAAATCTAAATGATGTGTGCCTTTGAAAAAACTCAAGTGTCTATATGTTAAAAAAAATTAAATCCAAAAACCCATGAAGACTGATGTAGAGCAAGCTTCAAAGGTGATGGAGATGATGGGCCAACAATGATGATGTGGCCAACAACAAAGAGGAAACAAATTACCTCAAAGTAATCCTCTGAATCTATAATTTGAGACTTTATAAACAAGGATGATATGTCTGCAAGATACAAATCCCAAGTAGCTATGTCTAAAACAAGATGAATGTCTTTTTGCGCTAAACCAATAGGGGCCAAGGATGTGGAGATGCTAAGCTAATCAAGAACAACATAAGATGAAGAATGAGTCTCGATCTGAAGAGTGGGAACATGAAGAGAAGTCTCTGAATCATCAGAACATGCAAGACTTATAGTATACTCAAGCTCTTCTAAAGTATCATCATCAAAGGGTGAGTAATCTACATTTGCAAGAGGAATGAGATAATTTGCAACAGGATCCTTTGGGAATGGAGAGATATGAGAGTCTCGGTGGATCTTCCAAAGTCAAGTCCAAAGTTTGTGGGGACAATCAATGTCCAATACAACACACGTAGTGTTAAGATCAACACTAGAACAAATCACTTGTATAACATGATCTCACTAATAATACCCCATGCTGATAAATTCCATGGTGTATTTGGTGTAGGTATGAGTCCATAAAGATAAGACAAAAGATAAAGCCACTTGAGATGTGTTAGGATTTTGATTCATCAAGACTCGTAGTTATCTTTTTCCAGGTTGACCACAAAAGGATGAACAAAAAGCCCATTTTACTTCCTCAAATAAAAATAAAACAGAGACTAAAAACCTTAGTGGATGTAAAACAGATCAAATAAAGTCATCTCACATAAACACATACTTTCAAAGTGCCAAAATGTCCAAGTAATTGATAAAAATGTGAAATCACAAAAAACTAAATAAAATGTACCTAGGGAAGATTTTGAAAAAAGTGCATGTATGTCTCTAAAGAGCTCTAAAATACCTTTCCAATACCACAAGAATAGTGAAAATAGGAGATACAAGCAAAAAGTTATGAGTGAGTGAGAGAAAAAATGATGATATGAATTTGATTGAGAATAAAATATACCAACATCAAAATTTGATGATGAGACCTACACCACTAGAAAGTGCTTAAAACCAGCTTTTTGATGATATCTCATTTTCCCAATTTTGACACCATATACCCAAGTTATGTCTTGGAGGGGGACAAGAGATGGTATCACCCATATAGATTCCATACTACTAATGTCAACTAACAGAATGATGACATTAGTAAATGGAATCAATGTAATATGCTTTTGGTTGATGAAATATTCCCTTGTTGCCTTAAAAGTTGTTGATGGATAGAATTTTTTTGCGATGCTGAAAGATGCTTAGAATGACAAAATATTCCTTAAGAGATGATCTACCTAGTAGAGATTCCTATTTGACTGGATTTACACCAGAGATTGAAAATAGTGGCTAAAGGAATTTATTTGTTTCTTGGTCTAACCAAAGGAGCTTGCCAAGATTTCTTTGTCTACCATCGAGAAGATGTTGAATCTGTGGCATAGACTGTTTGGATGCTAAGGTGGGAGGGTCATCGAGAAGTGAGTTGGCATTGGGAAATAAGTGCACACTCGACCCTACAAAAATTTAAATGCCCTATCGTGGTACGAGTTTGGCTAGGGTATTGCATGTGTTGTACCCTACACCAATAAAAAAACTTTTGATTTTTTGTTTTTTTAAAACCTTTAATTTTTCTAAAAAATATTTGTTGGAAAATTTTGAAAAAAATAAAAAAATTACGACTGTACTTTATGATTTTTTTTGTACAAGGGCACATAGACCTAGTATCGTACGGTGTACAAATTCTTGGGATCTATGAAGTCCCTAAAAAATATTTGTCTTTTTTGCAATTGCTTGTATTTGAATGATTTGACAGATGTTCCTTAAGTTTTTGATCATTTTGGACTCAATGGTGATGCTCGATTCACTTTAGGATGAGCCACTTTTTCCCTCAAGGCTAGATCTCCAAAATTGGTACAAGAATTCATATATTTGGTTCTCTAATACCATGTTGGAGTTGATAGTGAACCCCATAGCTCCCAAAAATCACATACAACCAAAATGCCTATCACAAATGAGAGGCCAAAGCAACTAATTTTCTATGCAACCAATAGAGAATGATTAAATCTACACAAGTATCACACAAGCATCTTATATTGAGATTAACTTGTAATTGTAATTGAATTGAATGAAATTAGTGATTATAATGAAAAGTGAATGCTTATAAAAACTAAAAAGAAAATCCTAGATGAGGGTTTGATTAGATTGTGACAAGTGTCCTAATCTCATGCAATGAGATAGTTTGACCTATAAATAACCCAATCTAATAATAAAAGAACATTCCTAAGTTTAGCTTAAGTAATTAAAGTAATAAGAGACCTAATTATTTATCAAGTGATTATCCTAATTACCCCAACAATTTTAAATGGATGTAAATCATACTCATGAAAATGAGAGTCAATAGGTTTGGCCAAATTTAGATATATGAAAATGATTGAAAAATGTAGGTGCTTCAACTCTTCTTTATAATTTTGAAGTATGTTCCATTCAACCTTATTATAATTCAATTATTCAACATTTTACTAGCCAATCTTTCTTGGTGTAAGTGGGTTGTATTGGTTAGTTATGAAGTAACCAAATTCATCTTAGATGCCTCAACTAAGGGGAAGTTATTCAATCAGGTGTGTTAAATTGAATGCTATACTTCTCAACTTCAACACTTCAACATATATGTACTAAAGATTTGAACCAAATCTCTATTATTGAAACCACAATGATTCACCACTTATAATCATCCCATAAGACAAATAGTGTTTATTGACATTCCACCTTATTTCACATCAATTCCTATCACACTTACTATTTACTCCACCTTATTCTAGACAAAAAATTAGTCCATTTTCCATTTAAGAATTTTTAAGCCATGTGGTTGATTAACTTCTAAATTGGGGGGTCTTGTTAGTTTAGAACATCCATTATGTAGATCTAATCTAACATCTCTAATTGGTTGGTCAAATGCAAGTTTAGTTGATCAAATCAAAGTTTTAAATAGATACAATGATACTATATATGCTAGAGAGAATATGATAATTCCTCGAAAGGGTTATGTGTATTGAGATAATATGAAGGTTTGTACAACAAATTTTTGTTGAACATGTGTGTGATTTGTATAATAGATATTGGTCTCCTAGTCTCCTTTAGATATAAAGGTACATTGGTTTGAATTATAAAAGTGAATAAATTGTTTGGTAGTGAGTTCCTCACACTAAGCGTAAGGGAAAATTTGATAAGCTAGTTAGAAATCTAGTTCTTGTATTGCTTAGGTTTCTTGTCAAGCTGTCATTTAGAGGGGTTTAAATCTCATGCCTTATAGGTATCTAATTTATGTGTTTTGAATATTTGTTAATAGATACAAATTCAATGCTTCTTAGGGCATCTGTCTTTTTGACAATCAAGCTTCATAATAAGTAGCATCAATGTCTCTAATATTGTAAATTTATACACCATAGATAACCTTGTATTTAAAATGCATGGTCATTTTGAGTAAATATTAAAATGGTTATTAAAAAATCACTTATCACTTGGAATCAATAAAATCAATAAATTGATAATTGATTGTTCTTTTCATGTATTTGATGTCTATATTCTTCACAATAATTTTACTTCTTAACTTAATTATTATAGTTAGCCACACTTTTAAATTAAATGCTTCCTCATTTGAATAGGAGAGTAGCGCAATTTTATATTTAATGTGGGGTGAAAGTGTGATAAGAACTTGGATTTTATTGAATAAAATTAAATTTGAATTGACAAAATCAAAGTTCCGATTGCATTATTCTTGAGAGTGTATTTATAAAATATAGTGCGGTTAGGTATACTTCACACGTCTCTTTCACAAAATATTTTATTACAAAGGAAAACATATAAAGAAAATTTTGTACCAGACTCCCAACTTACTATAATGTGCACGAGAATCTTACGAGAAATGTCGCCCCCCTTGTCTTTTCCTTTCAATATCAAGATTTGACCCCCATTCATGTACCTTATTTTGTTCCACCTTCACAAAAGGATATATACAATGCATAAAGGATATATGCAATGCATATCCAACCACGTCTTCTCGATATGATAGTGGGTAAAGGGACTTTGCTCTTTTCTAAAGTAAGATTAGGTTTGAATTTGTCATCCTACTTGCAGTGCAAAATGGCTTAAAAAAATAAATTAAAAAAAAAAGTCTCAATAAAAATATAAAATAATATAAATTAGATACAAATAATGTTTGGAATGGGTTTTTTTGTATCGATTGAAATTGAAGAGGTTATAATTGGGGAATTTCATTTCTTCGGTGTTTGAACTACTTCATCTTATTATTACACCATATTTATATGTGTTAGGTAGGAATATTAAACGTTGATTATACTTTTCATCTTGATGATGGGTCATAGAGTGTGATTTGAAACGTTGATGCAAATAAGCTACACACAATGAAATCCAGAAAAAAAAAGCACTAATTGAATATGGACTATGGGAATCTAATGTCTCTAGCTGATTATACTTGTAAATTAAGATAGTTTTATATGTGTAATCATGAAATTTGTATACACGTCATTCCCCATTTAGTTTGTGTTGACCTTAATGGAATGTTTTAATGTAGTTACATATCCACAAGTGACACACTCTTGTGCTAGGTTTGGTTGATGCCCCAATCCATGTCCCTCTTCATTTAGTCTTATTGACACTTATTCCCACACATTTGGCATTCATCCCTCATTTATTACACCCCATTTGTGCTTACATCAATACATTCACTCCATAACCCAAGTTTATCACTTTCTTGTCCAAGTTAATTTTCATGCCACTATAAATTGATCTCGCTATGCACAAGAATAAACCTAAAATTCAAATATTTAAATTGAAGCTCCAACTTTATTGCCTCTTTTCACTAGTCATTGTGAGCCAACTTAAAACATATTTTTGCAACATATTATTGTGTATTAATATTTAAAGACAGTGAATGCATTGCGTTTACACATCAAGGAATATCTAGGAACATCTAGACACAAGAGGAGTAAAATAATATTTAGAGTGTTGAGAACATAGTAAACATATACGATAAAAGTATAAATAGAAAGTACACAAATCTAATTAATCGATTATGTTAACATGTGATTAATCATCAAATATGAAATATAATATGGAGAGACACATGTAGTAACAAATTAAGCTCAATAATAACATATAAAACCATACGTATGTGGAATAACCCTTTTGGGAGAAACCCCACCACCAAAGAGACGTGTTAATCTTGTAGTAATTTGAAATAATCTTCTTTACTCCAACTCTTCAATCTAGCAACATTCGAGAAGCACAACAATACTTAACCTACATAATGTTATATAACCTCTATCTCATTCCTCGAATTTATAGAGCAAAGGGAAACATGATACCAAAAGTGTTTTCAAAACTAGTGGCTACAAAAATATGGTCCACAAACAAAAACATAGGCCCCATCATGCAATTACTCAAGCACTCAAGATAGACATCAATCAATACAACATCTTTTCCCCATAACTCGTAGTAGGGATACATTTATAAGTATAACACTCCATGATGAAGATGATAACTCATATGGATACTACTATTATGACAAGATACTTCACTAACATAAAGTAACTTCTAGCACTTCATGAGGGACATGCTCAAATACTCTTATGGCAATGATGATTTTAACTCCTATTATTCATATTTTTGTGTATTTAACTCCCTTATTCAATGCCATTATACCAATATCCCAATGATCTTAAATAATAATAAACTAATATTTTCCCTCACATCTCATGGCCATCCAAGTATTTGGTTCCAAGAATGTTGGAGATGCATACATTGTACATGAGATAACAAATTCAAATAGGACACTAAATCCTAACATTATCCCACTTGATATTTATAATGCAATGATATAACATGAAATTATAAAATAAACTAAGCATGGGAAAAGACAAATCCCATAGCCTCTTTGCACAAATAATACTTATATATACTCACTAGTTTCATAAGAGAATTTTAAATATGTCCACCTTCAAAACCATGACCTTACCTTCGTCAACCATCTCACAAACAAAGTGATGTTGAGAATTGATATGCTTGGTATATGCATGGTGCATAGATTTTTTTGTAAATTATAAAATGATCTATGTGGGAAAAGAAAAGGACCATAGCCTCTTTGCATCAATAGAACTTATATGTGCTCACTAGTTTCATCTTAGAGAAGTTGAAACATTATTGAAAGTGCCCACCTTCTAAACCATGAGCTTACCATCTTAAAATATCTTACAAAGAAAGTTAATAATTTGAACTTCTCTATGCTTAGTACACACATGGTATATGTGATTCTTTATCAAACATATAACACTCTAGAATTGTCACATCCAAACTCCACCTTCTTGCAACCAAAACCAATACATGAACATAATATTTGTAAACTAACCACCTCCTCACAAGCATATGTAATAGCCATATACTCTATTTTTATAGTGAAAAAAATAACTATGGGTTTCCTCATACTCATCAAACTAATAGTTCCTCTAGATAGAGTGAACACACAATCACTCATGAATCCAAAGATAACTTCCAAAAAAAGTAAAGGAATGGTCACTAACTTACATTTTGGCGTAGAAAACCATTGCAAAATAGTCTTTTTATTGAGCCAAAGATTTCTATGAACATGATATCTATTAATTTCCACCCCTAAGATATATTTGTTAGCCCTTAAATCCTTCATATCAAATGTATGGGAAAGTTGAGTTTTGAGCTCCCTAATCATCCCTTTATTTTTTAATAAAAATATATCAACTTACAAGACACAAATTAACATCTAATCATCAATTAATTTAAATAAACACAATAATTGGCCTTAGTCCTTACAAACCCAAGATGCAATGTGAAAGCATCAAACTTATGATACCTCATTTGAGATGACTACTTCAAGCTACACAAAGATCGCTTCAACATGTAAACTAGATTTTATTTTCCTTTCACCAAAAAACCATAAGTTTTTTCATATAAATCTCATATTTTAGATCTCTATGCAAAAAATCAATTTTAACATCTATTTTCTCTACTAAATCATAAGAAAAAATAATAAAATGTAGGAATATAATAGAAGTATCTTATGTAACAAGGGAAAAAGTTTCACCAAAGCTAACTCCATCTCTTTGGGAGTGCAATTTTCCCATGAGTCTCTTCTTGTATCATTCCAACTTACCATCTATTTTAATTTTTTTTTTTAACACACTCTTGCATAATGGGCTTCCTTCCCTTGGATAGATTCACTAGGTCCCACGTTACATTTTTCAATGTCATCATCTCCTCCTACATGGATTCCAACCAAGATTTACACTCCTTTAAATATTGGGATTTCTTCACATCTTTGGGCTCACCATTAGTATAAGATAAAAAATACACAATAAATATTTGGTGGGCTTTACATAGTGTAGCATCATAAATTGTCACCCTTGACAATTTCACACTATTTTTGCTCCCCATTAAATTATTGGACCTAATTGTACACCTAATTTCCTAAATTATGCATTTATGGCCCATTTTTAACAGTTAACGATAAATTGCAAGCATAAAACAAATGAATTCATCTAATACTTTTCCCCCAACACCTTAATTTCTAGAAAATAGGTCTGGAACATAGACGCCCTATGGAAAATGAGTCCCTTTTGGGCATAAATGTACCCCTATTCTGTTTGGCTCCAAATTCAAATATATTAGTGTCGACACTATATTATTTGTAATTTAGGTGTCCAAAGTTGGCTATCAAGATTTATTTTTTTAGAAATTAGAATAAATGCATATAGATACCTAATTATTACATCATTTGAAATCCATCTAGCACTAACAAGGAGAATTTAGGAAATCATTGGAGAAATTATTGTCAAGAGCATTATCAAGCAAGTCAAGAGTAGCATTTCAATTATTACCACAACAATTCAAGATCCAAGCATCATGCCAAATCATATGTGAGTTCATGTTATTTTTTGTGACGACTAACCCTTTTGTAGGTCTCCAAGCAATTCAAGCAAGCAAGATCCAAGACCTTGAGGAGATGTGCATGACTTCAATCCTTCAAGGAAGCCATTGAAGGTGGTGAGTTGCACCACTTTGATGATTCATCATTCCTTCCTACAATTTATCTTTTCTATCATTGGCATTGCCATTGTCGAAGTGGAAACACGAACACAGGGTTTGACTAAGGCAAGCCCTTAAATGGTACAATCCTTCCTCTCTCTTTGAATGTGTAGTTTTCAAGTTTGAAGGAGATTAAAGGAAGCCTAAAGATCCATTTTGCATTTTTGCATTCAAAACCCTACACCTTGACAACTCACAAAAACTCACTTATAGAAATATCTGACAGTGATCCAAAAAAATTATAGGCAAAATTGAGAAGCTTTGATTCGACATCAGAGGACTAAGAAAATAGATCTTGAATATTCCTACAAGGACACAGATGCTCTATGGCGAATTAGTCCTCCTATTTAGGGCAACTCCAAATTTACAAGACAAGTGCATAAAACTCTACCTTTCTTAGATCTGCTAGTGAATTTTTGTTACAGTTTCTCAATTATCAAAATCTTGCATTTTTAGATTAGCGTGCACATAGTTTAATTAGGTTGATTAAGGTAAATCAATTCCAATCAATTTCCAATGCTCAAAAGGATCAGATCCAGGTCTGATTGACTTACCTTCATGGTTGAAAGTCAATCTAATCACCTTGTTGTTTAGAATCCTAATTATTTTCTAGAAAAAGGAAAATTGATCCTAAGTTCTTTGCATTAGACTTAGGGTTCCCTTTTTTTTATGTTTCACATATCAACTAGAATAAATTGCTTTATGTATTTTCTCAAGGGTATAGTAAGATATTTTAATGTTATTCAACATTCCCTACTTGCTTAAAACTTTCACCTAAATTTTCTTGTCACTTCATTCTCAAACCCATTTCTTTGTTCTTCCACATGCACATCCTCCTACTTCTAGACCATAGTCTCAAAATGCATTATTTTAATTTCATTTTCCTTTGGCTATTTAAGATAAAATAAATCTACATTTCCTATAAATTAACATATTTAGAGTAAAAAAAATTTAAGGTTAAAGGTTTCCAAATTTCATAACCCTTTACATTCTCATATTTAACAAAAATACATATTTATGATTCAAAATCTAATTTAGACCATTTTTACTTAGGCACATGAACATGGGCCTCAAATAAAAAAAAAATACATGTAAAATAGATATTTTATTACCTTTCCACACCTCATATGGTGTCTTACCATCTAGAGCTAAACAAGATCTACATACCAAGTAATAGGTAGTACTTATAGTCTCATCCTAGAAATATTGATCCACTACATGTTACTTGGTATATAGATAAAAAAATTGGTCCACTACCTATTACTCATGCACCAATCAACATGCTCCCTACTTCTATCAATTATGTCTAATTTATTCATTTTACAACCCCATTTTGTTGTGGCATGTATGAGGTAGTTTTCTACTACACAATACCTACATGTATACATATGAGATGGAGCAAAATTCCAAATGGATACAAGGGAAACCATTTTTTTGGGTTGGGAAATATGATATGTATTAATCATTAATAGGAAAGACTAGGAAGTGGTGGGTTATTGGTCAATTGGTAAGTGAGGAGAGTATGGAGATGATAAAAAAGTGTAGTAGAAATGTTTAGTTGGACAAGGTGACCAACATAGTAGGGAATAATGCTAAGACTAGTTGAAATATATAAGTAGTGAAGGTGACTAAATTTATAGAGGAAAATTGATCTAAATCTAAACCATGAGTGGAATGAATACTTTTCTTTTCATTAATGGGGTTAAAAATGACATGTGCGTTATAGTTTACGATTCATGAATAAAATTCAAACTAAGTAATTTTTTTTGGGTTAATCCAATTATGATCTAAGTGATGTTCTACCATGTTGAATTCACCCTCAACCACCCAATATTTTATGGGGAAATCAACACATTCATTCCCACACAAGAGTTTTCTCACAAGACTCAATATGAGTAAGATAGAGAAGAACCCTATGGAGAAGATGTGGATGAAAAATAATACTCACACAGAAAAAATGATGTCTCATATTTGGTGGCACAATAAATTAAGAAATACAAGGAGCTAATCCCAAAACTATATTGATGATGTTTCCATGCGAGGTGAGGGAGGTCCCATAGATATTTGAATATTAGGATTCCTTCTTTAGAAAATAGCTTTTCCCACAACATTTTTGGATGAGGGATAGTGGGAGATTATATTTTGAGGCTTGCCTCTTGGGTGGAGCTTGATTAGGCCATGGTTGATGAAGGACCCAAAGAACCCTAATCAAAGGCTTGTATATAGTAATTTTCTTCATATGTGGCTGCATGGTTTTGAAGAACTCAATAGTTAGACCATCCATATCAATATGTTCTCATTAGCCATGTAATCAAGAGCCACATCAAACTTTTCAAAAGTGAATAATCTATCCATGTTCCAGTACTAATATTTTGAATTTTGGGGGGATGCTACTACCAACTACAACTTTTGTTTCTTCTTGGTTAGGGTCAAACCCAAGTGGATTTAATAATAGTTGTTGGTAGTGCTAAAGGGAGATGTTTGTATTGTCATCATTGTCAATATTGATTGATTTCTTGTCATCAAGGATTGAGGACATATTTTCTTATTTGTGTTTGTGATGAAGGAATTAAAAAAAAAAAATTCCCTTGTCACTATTCCTTTTTTTAATTTAAATTGTCTCTAATTTAAGTTCCCTTGTCTTTGTAGACTTTAATTTTTCTAATTCTATGTTTATTCAAGGATAAAAAAAAAAATGAAGAGTGATATTTTTAAGTGAGGGTGCAAGTACAAGGATCTTTATTTTTCTAATTTTCCTTGAAATATATCTTCCATTTTCTTTCTTTTTTAGGTCATCCTACAACCATAAGACATAAGCAAGGTAGTGGACCTAGTGATAGCCTATTATCTCTACTGGATCCAACTTTCATCAATTTTAGGTCTAGGAGTAGCATCTAGAATGGCTGAGAGGAAAGCAATGCAATTATACTAGAAAATATGAGAAGTATTTATCTTAGATGAGAAATAGAAAGAAGGGGTAGTTTGACGAGTCAATTGGTAAGTGAGGAGAGTAAGAGGGTGATAAAAATAATAGTAGAAAGGCCTAGGTAGACAAGGTGACCAAGAGTGTAGGAAATAATATTGAGATTAGCAGAAATATAAAAACAATCTAGATGAATTAGTTTACAAAGGGAACCTAATCTACATCTAGATTACGAGGGGTTCAATGACTATTTTTCTTTCCATTAATGGGTTAAAAAATTTAATCTATTATGGTTTCGAAACCAAATTCAAATTGGGTGATTTTAGTGCGGTTAATCCAATTATGGTTTGAATAATTTTCCACCATGTTGAAGTCATCCTCAATCACCTAATATTTTGTAAAGATATTAGAACATATACATTTCACATTCACTCACAAGAGATCAAGAACACAAATAGAGAAAAGCCCAATAGAGAAACCAAAAATGAGAAGTAATACCCAAACGAAATAGTTTGAAGGGTCATATCTAGAGGTGCAATAAATTTAGAAAGTCGAGGAGTTAATGCTAAAACTATGTTACCACTCTTATCTAGGAGACTATAGTGGACAAATAGAGCTTCCTTCTATTTTTTTGAAGGGTGAACTTAAGGTGAATTCTACTTTGAAATTTTGTAGAAACTAAACATCTAATAGAACATTATAGAATACTTTCTGACTCAATATTTCCTTGAAGGAATTGATATAACCCTCACATCCTAGGAGATCATTTTGTAGTTCATTGGGAGGTAAGGATGATATCATAATTATATATAAGTAAGGCCTAGTGTTGGTTATCTAATACCATAGGTTAGGAATATAGAGAGATCATTACAAGGGAGAGTTTTCCAGGAGGGAACCTTAAATTTGTTCTTGAAGGTTTTACCAAGAAGAAATTTGAGGGAAGAAGTGAATGGAGTCTTCCCTAATATGTTGATGCTCTAGTATGATGACTTGTCAACTCTTTGTGCCTCTCAATCATCCTTTGTATATTATCTAGGATATCATCTCAATAGGTCTAGAGATTGAGGTGAGAATAAAATATTGGGACCATTGTGAGAGAACTAGTAAGAGAGGAGGGATCATGTGAAGAGATAGGGTAATGCATGGGCATGGGCTAAGGGGTGGGATTGAGTTAGGGGCACAAGGTGGGGTAAGATGAAGTAGACAGTTGAGATGAGGGGGTTAACTAAGGCATTTTTGGATTAGTGGGGAAAAACAACGCTAATATGATAGAGTTAAATCAAATGTGAGGGAAAATTATTAGAATTGAAAGCTAGTGGGTCTAGGGTTTAGAGATAGGGTTAAGGAGGTTCCTTTGTTTGTGGCTTGGGTAGTAATAAATGAGATGCCCATCTCTTGTATGGTAAAACTATGTATTTAATATATTTAGATGATAAAAGGGATAGTCAATTTCAAAACCTAGGCTAAAGAGTTTAATTCAATCAGGAAGGGGCTAGTAAAGGTTTAGTTCCACATACACATTTTGTTGAATTCTTAGACTAGAAAACTTATTTATATTCTTCTCACACCAAATACCTCAACCAAGTTAAAAAACAATATATTTGAAGAAAGAATGAAAAACTAAATTAAAGTATGTCAATTCAATGCATACTAGATATTTACATTTTTATGTACTTTTATAATAGAAATTGAACTACCAAACTTAAAGATACTTAATCTATCTACATATAACCCTAACTCTAACATATTCAACCAAATTAAATAAAATATATATAACCTCTCTCAAAGCCCTAATTACTTCTATAACCCAACCTTTATTCTCCCAAATTAATTTGACTCTTATGTAGAAATCTTATTCACTAAAAAAAACACAAAATAAAATTGTATTTCATTTTCCTTTCAAAAAATAATATCATTTAATAAACAACATTCAAACACTTTACCTCAAAAGTCCTTTCCATATTAGATAATCTTACATATATTTCTCTTTGACTTTATTAACATAAACACATTTATTAGCAAATAAATTATTATAGATAAACTTAGTTTATTGAATCTTACAACTCATCACATTAACATTCGTTACATTAAAGCCATGATATTTGGTTTATGTTTGAACGGCATTATTTTGTCAAATACTTTACTACTTACCTTTTCCTTGGTCTTATATGCAAATGGGTAATGTTTAATATTTGGCTTTTTATGTTGGATGGGAAGAGTTTATTTACTTTTAGTAATATATTCTTAGTCAATTAAATTTATTGTAGTTATCTTAATAATATATTTGTAATTTTTTATTTCACTTGAAAGTTTGTGTTTGTAAATTTTTTAATGTAGCCTATTTGCATTCTATGTTAAAGTTTATCTTTGTAACTTTTTGGTAATTCATCTTTATTCCATTCTAAAGTTTGTCTTTTGTGATTTTATTTTTAAAATTATTTTATTCCATTTTAATGTTTGTCTTTTTCATTTTCTTAAGTAATATATTATGTTTTTTTAGTTTGCTTTTGTAATTTTTTAAAAATATATTCTTATAATTTTAAAGTTTGTCTTTATAATTCTTTAAATAATATATTCTTATTCGATTCTAAAATTTATTTTTGTCATTTTCTAAAATGCTTTATTATTATTATGAACATATTTAAAGTCAATTTAAATTAAGCTTACAATAAAACATTATTACTTTTTACCATTTCAATAAATCTTTCAATTGATTAGATTAATAAAATTAAAGTCAACTTTCTCAAAGACTTAAATTTTATAAATGATACAATGAATTTGTTATTAGGTATACCTAGAATTATTAAGCTCTTCTTTAGTTTGACTTTGAATTTATTTTCATGTTGACTATTATTCATGTATCAGAGTGACTTGTAAAATATTTAATAGTTATTAGGTTATTGTAAAATATTATTGTTTTGCAACTATTGAGACTTATTAACAAGTAGCATCAAGTTCAATGTGCCAACTTGCATCTACAATTAATAATGATTGATTAAAAGTTTAGTTTATCAAAAAAGAAATACTAAAAATTAAATGATGTAGGAACCTCTAGAGGTCACTATTTTGATCTGGGAGTTCATTTGAACTCATGTTTTACTTATTATTATTAACAAATTTAAAGTCACTTTAAATTAAATTTATAATAAATCATTTTATTATTCTATTTTTAAATAAATCTTTTAACTTATTTAGGTTAATAAAGGTAAAGTCAACTTTTTAAAGACCTAGATTTTAGATGTGATATGATGAATGTGTTGTTAGGTATACCTAGAATTATTATGGTTCCCTTTTGTTTGACTTTGAATTTATTTTCATGTTGACTATTATTTATGCATTACATGACTTATGACATATTTAATAATTGCTAAGTTGTTACAAAATTGTTGTCTTGCAATTATTGAGGCTCCTCAACAAGTTGCAACAAGTTTAATTGGTCAATATTTATCTAGAATTAATATTGATTGACTAAAATTTCAGTTTAGGAATAAAACATATTGTAAATTAGATGATGTAGGAACTATTAGAGGTCATAACTTTTGATCTAAAAGGTTGTTTGAATCCATTTTTAAAAATTGAAAATCTTGGCTAGGTAGATTTAATTTAGACATTTTTCAAGGCTAAATTCAACCATCTAATGCCCAATATTTATAATTTAATATTTTTTTCTAATTTGTTTAGAATTTTGAAACTTAATAATTTAGTGTAGAATGTGATCTTAGGTTATAATTAATTTTATACTCATTTGATTGTGTAGAAATTATGAGATAAATTTTGGGTCCATAAATACATACATAAATACAAAATTACTAAAAATAGTAGATTTAAATCTAACAATTTTGATTATTCCAAACTAGGTAATGGGAGAGTGCCAAATTACTTTTAAAAGAAAGAATTCCATGTATCTTTTTTTAGTTGTTAAAGGAGAATAATATAAATTTCTATTACTTTTTTATGAAAATATTATTTTTAACTTATTGGTAATTTCTAGATTCATTATTAGAGTTGTACTATTTAATTTTAAAATTCAATCTAATATTTAATATTTATTTATTTTTAATATTAAAAAATATTTAAATTACAATATATAAGTAGTAACAATGTTGTAAGAAATGTGAACGTAATTAAGAAAAAAATAACAAAGAAGTCTAAAATACATATTGAAAAAATGTTAGAGAAATTAGTCAAAAACCATAATCAAGAGCAATAAAACACAATACTATTCCTCATTAATAGGAGTTGGATACTCCAATTAAAGTCTTACAACCATATGCTACATAGTCATGTGCATGGCCTTGATATAAGAGTATCTTTGTGTGTTTTATTTTTCTCATAAAGAATTGATGTCTTACATTGAATCCATGTCTTTGGTTGAACCATAAATAGAGAGACTATCCCTCACACATCGTTTTCCAACTATAAATTGTTTCAACTCAAAAAAACTCCACCAAGCACATTTTAATCTATCTCTAATGGATTTTTATCATAGTCAACTACATTCATTCAAGTGCAAAGCATGAATTTTTTTTTATCATAAATGAAAAATAATAAATCACACATATTAAAACTACGAAAAATAGATTACCCTATAGAAACCCTTTAATGTGTAAGAACTCTAGTAAGAACTTGATATTTTCTCCTCACTCCATTATCACAACCTTCTATAATAAGTGTTACAATGCCTCTAACATTTTTATAGAACTATATGGTGATGATATACTAGCACCTAACACTTAACAACCTTCTTTGCAACTTTAAAACTTCACAATGCCACTTTCTTTCACCAATAATTAATAGCTAAAATCTTTTTCTCTGACCTAGATTTCCATTCATATAACCTCTCCAACCTGAATAATGAAAGACTAAATGTCCAAGAGAAATATTAGTAAAAAAAATCCTCCAAATTTCATATTTTATCTACACCATAACATGTTTGCCTCGTCCAAAAAACCAACATTTTTACATTCAATATAGTTTGGTTGCATTTTATGTGGCCACCAACAAATTTGATTTGATCATGGAATTTCTATCGTGCTAGTCATGAGTTTATTGTATGTGAAAATCATGAATTCATTAAATATTCTAGGGTTTATTACTTGTTTCTAAGGACTTGCTAAGATGTCCCATATCGCCCTTACCACTCTCTAGACTTCTTTATATTCCCTCATGCTCCATAATATCCTACATCATGATGAAATTGAATTCATAAGGAACTTTATGTTTCTTCTTCACCAAGTTAAACCATGTTGACCCATAAATGCAACTTCTATGATCAATTGTAGGATCATTAGTAATGGCCTTCACCCTCTTGTTTAGAATACCCTAAACAATCTCAAGCTGGTTTAATTTTCACTAGGTGGATGGTGAGTTCTTTTTTTTCCTTTAATGATACATGTATTTGAGAAGACAATAATATAATTTTTTAATATATTAAAGTATTTAAATTATAATTTATAGAAGAGTATAAGAGAGAAAAAATTACAAAACATATTATCCATAAACGTACAAGAATAACATGTCTAGTGAAATAAAATACAAAGTTATATCTTAGAATCACTCCAAGTAAATATGCTTTTCAACATAATAAATGATTAAAAATACAAATAAATTTTCTAAAACTAGTTATTCTACATTTTTTAAGATATTAGCAATGACCTACTAACTACACCATCCTCCATTTCTCAATAAGAGTTGTGTAGATGAGGTTACTTTATTTGATATATATGAGAGATTAAATTCTAAATGGAGAAGTTTTTTCTCTACCACCAACCAATTTAAGCTTAGTAATTCTCCTTGAAAATCAATATTTGTTACACAAGCACAATTTTTAGACTAAAAACTTATCCATTACTAGCTACCTACTAGAAGGCACCTCAATTTCCTTTAATTGTTTCCCTTTTTTTATTCTACAAAAATAAACTTTCAAACATGTATTTTGCTTATGCACACTTAATCCTAATTTGTATGGAATCTATCCTCCTCTCTTTAATAGTTTCCTTCCCTATGAAACTTACCTAGACATCTACATTATTTGCGGTCAATACCTCTCACCATGTCATCTCTAAATTATTTCATTAGATGGTCCTACTTGCATCTAAAAATTAGAGTGAATTATTCATAGTTATAAGTGGTAGAATCCTTCTACCTTAGTTCAATCATGCTTGCCATGGCTCACATCACTAGTAAATTGGATTCCCCTTCAAATATTTAAAATTTTGTGGTGGAAAAAAAATTCCTACATGATTCCTATGTCTCAACGAGAATTCCTCATTAGATGGTACCATATTGAATCTAATCCAATGGCACATGGGGTTTCTTATTGTAGCGTTCAAAATTTTCACCCTTGACAATTTCACACTATGTTTTGCTCCCCCTAAATTATTGAGTCTAATTGACCCCCTAATTTCCCAAATTATGCATTCTAAGGCCTATTTTTACCATTTTTTGATAAATTACAAGCATAGAAAAATGCATTAATTTAATGTTTTTCCCCAAACACCTAAATCCCCATAAAATAGGGTCAAGAATGAGACTCCCTTGGGTGGCTCTATCCCCCTATTTTTCTAGGCTCAAAATTTGAATATGTTGGTGTCAACATTTTAACATTTGAAATTCAAGTTTCCAATGTCAACCATCAGGATCTAATTTTTGGGAAATTAGCATAATTGCATATAAATACCTAGTTATTGCATCATTTGAAATATAATGTAAGCAAGAGGTGAACATTAAGAGCAAGAATTATTGTCAAGGGCAAGTCAAGAGTACCATTTCTGTGATTTATTGTAGCAATTTAAGATCCAAATATCATGTCAAATCCTATGTGAGTTTATGTATGTTCATGTTATCATTATTTGTGAAGGCTAACCCTTTTGTAGGCCTCCAAGAAATTCAAGCAATCAAGCAAACAAGATCCAAGACCTTAAAGTGATGTGCATGACTTCAGTCCTTCAAGGAAGCCATTAAAGGGTGGTGAGTTGCAACACTTTATTGATTCATCATTACTTCCTATCATTTATCATTTATATCATTGGCATTCCCATTTTGGAAGTGGAAA
>VDFB02075321.1:282735010-282792540 GCA_007258455.2 Sequoia sempervirens
CTAGTTGGTAAGATATTGTTGGACAAGAGGATGACATCATTGATACATGTATATCAAAAGATAGTAAGAGGGATTTCCTAGATGAATATGCTAAGGTGACATTAGATTCCCGTTTGATAGAAGACCATCAACAAGAAGTTAAATCCATTGAGGTTATGAATGCACAATTGGCTATTAGATCTCCTTTGATTATTGGACCTCCTAAAACTCCTTTAATTATTTGACCCCCTAAAAGTCCTCTAATTATTGGACATCCTAAGTCAACTCTCATTATAGGACCTTCTAAACCTCATGGCCATATCCTAAACTTTGCAAAATAATTCACTAGTAATCATGTGCCAAAGCAACCAAGTTATCATATTGTTGCTTACACATACAATACTAGAAACAATAAGCAATGTCAAAGAAAACACCAATATCCATCCCATTACCTCAACCATACCTCCCACTCACACCTAACATTCTATAGCATTGTGGTAAATAATTTGATCTTGTTGAAAAACTTCGTAACACTCCTAAAAAGATCTCTTTGTGGAATTTGATTCAAACATCACCTATTTATCATGGCATGCTTCAAAATGCTTTGTGAAAAGTTGGTGTCCCTTCTAGTGCGCAACCAAATGATGTAGCAGCTTTGATTGATAGTATGAATTCACCTAGTATGGACATTGTCTTTCATCAAAGTGAGTTACCCCTTTAGAAATGCAAAAACAAAATGATGCCTTGATGATAATGGCTAGTATTAACAAGGTTGGGAATAGGCATACCTTCATTGAAAATGGTTCATGGATTAATATTTTTAGTGTCAACCTTTTGGATAGAATTAGAGAAAACAAGACTACAATTCAACTCGTTGATTTGTCTATTAAAGGTTTTGATAACATGGAAATACAATCGCTTCATGTGAGAATGTTACCTGTTAAAGCTGGTAAGGTTATATTGCAAACTCCCATCCATGTCATGCCTCATGAACTTTCATATAATATTCTCTTAGGTATACCATGTATTCATGAGATGAAAAGAGTTCATTCAATGCTACATCGTTTAATGTACACATAGAACAATAAGGTTTACACAATAAAAGCTAATCCTAAATTTGAAAAATTATTTATAAATTGAAACAAGAATAGAGAGTCCTTTTGGAACATTGATACCAACTTCAAAAGTGGAACCTTTACAAATTAAAGATAAAGATGAGTGCCTTTTATCCATGACAAAGCTATTAGATTATGATTGGGGATCATTAGATTTCACACCTACATTCATGGGGGAATGCAAGATTGCACCATAAAAATTAGGAAAAGAGAAATATGCCATAATAATATCAAAGCAATCTATCATTGAATCATCCACAACTAAAGAGGAAAATATAAATACACATCCACTTACGATGAAAATGATTATGAAAAACCACCTTCTTCAAACTAAATAGCATTAATTGCTACTCCTTGACAAGTGGTAGTTGTAGTATCACATAATACTCACTACCATGCATGGGGGTATAAACTAGGCTTTATGCAATCATATATCATCTCACAAGGAGAGACATATCATCATCCATTTTAGGCTCATTTGTATTCCTACACTTGGGGGGGAAAGGGGTTAGGTAGCCTTATGTAGGTGCATTCCTTCTAGAAAGGGATCCCTTTGTATCTCCTTAGAACATTAGTGTAGCAAGTACACTATCATTTTAAGGGAGGGGCATATGGTCCCCCGCTTATTGTTTGCATAAGAAATGGTCTCCTTTTAGTGATGATAGCATGCATCTCTTAGGAATTGTGACCTTGAAAATAAAAGTGTGGCCTTCTCAATCTATGTTAGTATCTCTTTAGTGGTGATATTGGGCTTGATACCCCTAAGAGTGTGAATTTTCTTGGCATACGAAGTTTCCCTTGGTGGTAATGCTATGTTTAGTATGCCCTAAGGTGTGAGTTTATATTCCACAACTTATCCTCTCTTGGTGGTGATGTCATGTGTGATGTTCCCTAAGGTGTGACCTTTCATGTATTGAGCAAAGCCCCTTTGTTGTTTTTATAAATCACCTTTTGTGGTGGTGTTGTTACAACACCCCTTGAGGTTTTGGCTTTATCTTATTGCTGTTTACACACCTCCTTAGGCGAGTTTGTGCACCTTCTTAGGTGAGTTTGGTATTTTTGCTTCACTTTGTTCACATGCATTGGACTTAGCAGTGTGTTGACATTGGAATCTTTTCTTCACTTTTTTCACACACATTGAACTTAGTGTTGCATTGGCATAACATCTTGATCATTTTTGTAGCACCTTATAAAAGTTATCAGGGAGTATAACTCTTGGTATGGTTGTCAATGGGTGCACACCTAGTGAATAATGGACTTCACTAGACCTAGTGTGTTTCTCATTTTGGCTACTTTGTCTTGGGGGCTCACCTAGTGAATATCAGACTTCACTAAACCTTGTGTTACCTTCAATTTTTTATTCACCTAGAAAATATTAGAATTTTCTATGGTGTGAGTCATGAATTCCTTAACATAGTCGTTGATCATGTAACACAATGTGCTTTCCAGTAGAGCTATGTGTTTTATAAGTGTTTAGCATAACACAACTTGTTAGCCTTATGGAACCCATCATATTGCACAGAAACCTAGCATAACATAACTAACTAGCCAGTAGATCCATGTGGATGAGTGATGTGGCATAAATCAACTTTCTAGCCCTCATGGGAGCATTCTTGTGTCTAACATTGATTTGATGGGTGACATTTGGTATTTGAGACAATTTTTAAGACTAAGATCTCTTTGCCTTACCAACTTGAATCATTTTTAGTACTGACCTTGTGTCTTGTTGTGTGTCTTGTTTGTGTCGTGTTTGTGTTTGTATTATGTTTGTTGTCATTTATATGTTATGTTATCTCATGTGTTTTCATCATGTATGTTTATGTATGATGTCTTGTTGCATTTCATGCATAAGTGTGTTCCTTTGTGCTCATGTTGTCTTGCCATGGGATCTTGGATCCTGGGGGCTGGTGCACTCCCCATAGATCCTTAGTCATCCTATTTCTTCAACATTTGGACAATCAAACCTCTCTTGACATGGATTTTCTACTTTACTGTGAGTTTGAGTGTAAGTTCATGCTCTCACTAAAGTATGGTGTCAAACCAAAAATATATTTAGAGCTTGAGATTTTTTTCTCTTTGAGTTTATCTTCAAGGGCTAATTGGAATTAACATGTATCAAGAGCATTGTATTCAAGAGCTTAAGATGCTTGATGAATGCTATGTGAATGCCTTGGAGCATCTTCAAGTTTACCAAAAATAGCTTAGGAAATTTTATAATTAGTGGGTTCACCCTCACTCTTGTCATGTTGGTTATCTTATTCTTTGTGAGAACCAATCAATATCAATATGAAAGAGGGTCTTAAAGGAAATTTTGGTTTTATTTGGCTTGGAATTCATGTCATTTATTTAATTTATGGATCAAGTACTTATAGACTTTCTACCAAGATAAACAATCCCTAAGAAGCCTCTTAATGCTTCCCATTTAATAAGTTTTGTGCATAATTTTACTCAATTGACCCATGTTTCAAGTTTCATGCACATTTATGTTTTATTTTCCCACATTGTGCATTGGATCATTACTCTATCATATGTGACCAATGTACATTTTTTAATTTATTTTCTAATTTCCATATTGTAAATGTCAATCATAATATCTAGGCATAATCTCAAGTGCTTATGTTTTCTATATTTGACAATTTATTTCCTCCATTCACAAGATACCATTCTATGTGACATGTAGTTTTCATGCATGGTCCTTCCTACTACCCATGATAAATATGAAAATCAATTTTCTTAGTGAAATTTTAAGTATTTTAGTCTTTTGTATCTAGGGGTCTACTTTATTCTCAAGGATATCATGCTAGACAAATTATCTCATTATATGCACTCTTATATTACCCATATTGAACATGTCTACCACCTCCTTATATATGTGTCTTGATAGTCATTATAGATCTAATCTTCTATGACTTCTTTGTTTACATATATATGTAATACTATGATAAAAGCTTTGGTTCTTATACATTTATTGATAGAATTATGTTTTATTTCTTATATCATGTTTATAATTACTTAAGTTCATTCTTCTAGCACATTGAATTAACTATTTATTTTCTATATTAGTTAAACGTGTGTTTTTAATTTCAAATTTCATAGATCAAATAGAACATAAACTTAAAACATCAAATTATTCTAACAAATTTCATCTTAAAACATTCTCAAACTCAAAGTTTTTGCCTTATAGCATGGGATTCTCTTACAACTCCCAAGTGTTAGGGTTCAAGAAGATTGGAGCAATAAACATTAACAATTATATGTTGATTAAATAACCTAGAAATAACAATGAAGAATAACACAAAAGAGATCAACACATAATTTAATGTGGTTCACCCAATATGGGCTACATCCACAAAAACTCAACCATCCAATGATTTTATTATCCTGTGCAAAACAAATTACAATATCACGAATACCATCTCGCAACATACATCCCAGCCACTTATAACAAGCTTTTTGGAACCTTCTAGAATTAGGGTTTTACAAGGTCTTTTTGCATTTTCCATGTTAACGAGAAAACCTTGACATGTCAATGGGAAAAAGCCTTGACGGGAACCCCATTTCTTGTTATGAGTGTACACTATTGCATGATCAATCACCACATACCAACACCAAGACATTTCAACAAATATTCAAACACTATCAAAAATTCCCATATGTCTTTAAAAAATAGTACAAATAAGCGTTGAATAAAATGGTTAAAGCTAGTGGGACACCTCCACAAAGACCTATATGCTTCTACAATTTGGATGCATCTATGAATTACCTAGACATATTTGTGAATTCCTAGACACCTTTGTGAATTCCTAAATGCTACCACAACTCAATTGGATTACTTGCCTCAACTTCATGATAATCATGTAAAATTTGACCTAAAAATCACACTGGAAAGTTTGCAGAGCTTACATGTTGCATCGGAGAACTTCCTAAACTTGCTCCTATAAAACATCTAGTATCCAAGGCACAAAATCTTATCATTTAGGCATCTTTTCTCTCTTTTCTCCTATGCATTACAAAAACAATGAATAGTAAAATGAAATGCAAAAGCCTATTTATAGAATTTCAAGACCTAATTTTCAAAAATTTCAAGTAAATTTTCATACCCTTCTTTCCATGCCTATTTCACAAAAATATAGTACCTCAAAAACTATAACTTATTTTGTAACAAAACTTCTTACACATGGATCTTGGTTCTACCCTCTTATGTATGGTATGTTTTTTTTTGAAGTCTATTTATAGACCTATCCTTTCTCTAGATGTATCCTTTCAACCATTTTTGATATATGTACATTTCAATTATTAACTCATGACTCTTCATACTATTTTCTTCCATAATAAGGCTTGCCTATATAGTCACCCTTCCCCCTTTTTGGGGGGTACATGGCTTTAGAACTTGTTGGGGGCAATGTCGCTCCTATTTTTGTTAACATTCTTTGTCTACTCTCTTAGCATTGTTTCTCCTCATTCAAGAGGACATTGAGGGAGTACACATTAGGGGAGAGGGGCCCATAGTGGAGCACCCTAACTTCGCATTTCTCAAAATCCTATGTGAAAATTTCAAATCACTCCCAATTTTGTACAACAGTTTATTTGGGAACTCACATGCTTCTATAT
Organism: Sequoia sempervirens; assembly: GCA_007258455.2. Classification (NCBI taxonomy): domain Eukaryota; kingdom Viridiplantae; phylum Streptophyta; class Pinopsida; order Cupressales; family Cupressaceae; genus Sequoia; species Sequoia sempervirens. The sequence goes on from VDFB02075321.1 coordinate 282,740,716, forward strand.
TTCATTTCAGGGCCACATCATCAAATATGATGCCACATCAGCATGCTTTTTGTTGAGGTATCCAAAAAGGCGCAAAAAAAAGGTGAGATTGATAGTGGTGCACTAAGTCATGTTTTATTGGTGCGTTGATGTGGCATCACATGATTTGTCAATTTGTGTACTTTATGGATAAAAAATGTTTTGCAATTGGATATTAAGGTGCTCCACTATGGGGCCCATTGAGGACTACTTCTATCCCCACTATTGAATCCCACACCACTATAGGTCCCTCTCCCCTACCACTTATCTTTTTGCATGAATTCTTAGAGGCCAAGTACAAGTACACTTGATTTTCCACTCTTTATCACAATCACCTGGCAATAGAGCATGGTAGGATTATGTCTCTATTTTCTAGCATCAAAACATGCAAAATAAAATAAAATTCTATGTATGTTCTCATAGATATTTTATTCTCTCATCCAAATCTATAAAGATATTTTCTTCTCTATGTGTATAGATTTTTCTTTCTATTCTTTTTTACACATCTATAAAAACATTTATCTTCTATATTTATATGCATATATTCATTTCTATATGTGTTCTTTAATTTCATATGTATATATATGTATATGTGTGTGTGTATATATATATAAGATGTAGGATTATTTATGTTGTACTAATACATAATTTTGTAGGTCATTATTTTCTAACATTTGTTTTGCAAATTTTAATTTGGGAGCATAAACTTTTTCCTCAAAAAAAATGTAGTGTATCCTTTGTAAATTGTGTATTCAAAACTATTTTAGGTTTCAACAATTTATTTTATAAAATTTCATATTTTACTTTCCATACTTTAGCATAGCTATATCATCTAGTGAAATCAACTAGCCAAAGTGGAGGCAAAATGTAGAGTAAAACATTGCATACTTTGGAATTTCTAATATATGCATTGCACTTCTAGCATTTGCTCCCATAGCATGTCTTAAGTTGCACTTGACATATTTCTTAAATCTCTTTCCCTCACTAGTTGCCAATTTTTATTTGTGGCTTTGTTTCAAACACATTTTGTGATTTTTATTGATTTATTGATGCTTGGATTATTCTACAATAATGAAGATATTCCTATGATTATTGAGGCCTTATTTAATTAGGTGTTAGGAGTCTTAGGTAACAAGGTGATGATATGTGTGTCCTAGGTGATGAATGAGCAATATTATCATTACATATGAATGAATTAGGTGATGATTGAATGAAATGGATGATTAGGTAAAGGCAGCATTATTTAGGTGTCTACCATAATCATCCAACATAAATGTGTCATTTATAATATAAAGTGCTCGTCTAAACAAATATTATTGTATAAAAAAATATTATTTTTATGTGGTACAACTATTAGATGACAATGTATATACATTAAAAATTTCAATGACCTTACTGGGCCTGCATTGTTTTTTAATTATATGCTTAATGACAATGGGCTACCCAGACTAATAGAAGAACCCATGAGGTACTCAGAGCAGTAACAGAACCTGTATGGGTACAGGCATCTAGCGTAGAACCTGGTAACATATGCATTTTTCAGTCTATTAGCTGAGTTATTTTTCAGGTAGTGTAGGAGACGGTAAAGTTGTACAATGCATTATGATTGCATTATATTTGCATCTGTTTACGTGCCTGTTAAGATACCATCCTATGAGTCTTTGAAATCTGTGGTCCTTAGACCGTTTTGGTCACGTAGACATAATTAATAATATTTCATTTCATTTAATGAGGCTTTTTGTCTTTGAATTTATCTGTTTTTCTCTAAAATAGCAGACACAAGGTTTGGATGATGTCATGATTACAATCTGCTACTTTTAGAAAAATGTCAAGGTCATGGAGCATGACAGGATATGTGTCTTCACGCTCAAATCTCTGATATAATTTTACTTAATTGTGACAATAACTTCTCATTCTGAGAAAGTCTTCCATAATGGAATGGAATGGAAGGCCTAGTGCCCTCTGGGCCCTTGTCTAATGTTCCTTCCACTTCCAACACATCATCGATCATTGCCATAATTTCCCAGTTTTCAGCTCCAAATTCATTATTCGGCTGTCTCTCAAAGATGAGGGGTGTCCCTTAACTCTGCATTTTCTTTAAAAAGGCCTGAAATATGCAAACTATAGTAGCAATGAACTCTGAATTATGAACTAGGAGGCAAAAAGTAGCACAAAGAAAAAATGGTAATGGAGTAGAAGAATAACACAATTGTAAATTAATATCAATTTGCTACAGAACAGTTGGATGACATCCCAATTCCTGGACTTGGGTGATTGAAGGCAAATGAAGTGTCATTACATAAACCATTTTCAGATCAAATAGCTAAGTCTAACACAATAATGAAAGTGGGTCATCCTCTAAGACAAAGACTATTCTAATTACTTGACATAGTTAGTTTTTGCCACTCAAATAGTAGATTAAAGCATAGTTTACATATTCAGAATCGAAGAGTATTCGGCAAGCATAAAAATTTTGACTCAGGAAAAATTCGGCAAATGTGTGTGGATATTTATGTATGTGTATACTCAAGACTACATTGTGCACACATACATATCTATAAACATACACAGGATGCCAAGTTTGCATGCATATACACATAGAGACATATTTATACACACACAAACATGCCAAGTTTGTGGGTTTTTTCGCGAGCTACTGGCAATTACTCGATAATTTGACAAGAGAAAATCCATCTGCATACTGCTCGTGAGTAAAAGCGGAAATTACTCGGCATGCAAAGTTTTTGGAGATTACTCGGCTACTCGAGGAGTATGTAAACTATGGATTAAAGCACTCATTATCTTGAGATTTGAGGTAATGTATGGGGTATTCAGAATAATTTTGTTGGAAAATGAATAACACATGAATCTATGATGGATTAGTTATCAATAGGGTCGGTTATTCAGAGATAGAGCATCTAGAAGTAAATAGGAGGTCTTAGGTTCTAGTCTTAATTGATTCATGAAAAGTTTTACTTACAAATAGGATCCCCTGAGTACCTGCACTTTGACATTGAGGGTATTCAAAATGAGCCACACCTAAATTGAAGATGGATTGGTCAGCAAGACAACTAGTAATTCAATGGTAGAATGCCCCAACAACAAATGTAAAATCTTGAATTGAAATTTTAACTGATATGTAAAAAATTTAATAGTTTAAAATAATTTCAGCTTCTAAGCCAAATCAAGCAATTTCCAAGGATTTGTTAAGGAGAATTTAAAAGAGAAATTGAGTTCCCAAACTAGCACAACACTTTAAATAGTTGGTCTAGATGGAGACTTCATATGGCCAAGATATAGTTTAAAAAGAAGTAATTAAGGTCCAACTTTCTAAATTCAAAATCTCGTTATCTGAAATGCAAGCCAATCATGCAAATGAGAAACAAAGCTTGTGTAAACAAATTTCATTCTCAAGGTTGCAAGATTGTTTGTGACACAAGGGATGATATTCATTTATGGAAGGGTTAAAAGCATTCAGGCAAGCATGGAATATCTGGAGGAGATCTTGAGAATGAAATATAAGGATTATATTATAAATATCAATATATTTATTATTTTCTTTTTAGATGATTTAGTATAGGTTATACTGGGGTATTTTCCCTTGAAAATTATAATATATTATTTTGATAAAAATCAACAAAATATATTACAAATATTTAGCATATGCTTCTTTATAAATATGTTTATAAGAAACAAAAACAATGTTAATTCCAAATAGTAATAGTGGGACCAAAATCTAACTATACCATATAAAAAATCTAACAAAATAAATTACAGGCACTTTAAAGTTAACTGCTATGCCACCCCCTAAAATTCCATACTCGCAAGCACTTCCTCTTGATGGTTTCAATCACCTTCTTCATGAAGCTTATTGCACTACTTGGGCTAGCTTGCCAAAAGATAGTTGACTTTTCTAAGGTAGGGAATTGAGTATGATGACTAAGCTTCCTATGGTGCTTGGACCTATGAATAGAACCACAAGGATACTATAATAACCACCAACTTCAAGCCTTTAGGATCATGTGAAACATGTAAGCCCATCATAAGCTTCTATGCATTGCTATATAACACCCTAAATACACCAAGTTGTATTTTTATAGCGTAAATTTCTTATAATTTATCTTCTCCTTTCACATACTTTTTTGCCAAACTCTCCTAGAACTTCTATGTCCTTCGTAGTTACTATCTTCAAATTGGTCAAGTAGGAATAAATTGAGAAGCTAGAGGTGCAAAATAGCGTCTATTACAACAAGACAAATATTAGCAATGAAATATCCCCTTATTGTTGATTTAGGTTTCTTTCCAAACTATAATCCTCTTTCTCTTGATACCCCTTGCACAAACCCTATGGTTGTCATATATTCATAGGCAAAGATTTGTTTTATTGTCATGTTTGACAATGATACTTGAGTATTCTTCTCTTTACCCCTACAAGTCCTACAAATACTTGTCATTCTTATACATACTCCAAAAGAAATACGTACTAACAAGAAAACCAACAATGAATACCACCTAAAAATCACAAACTAAGAATACTTCACAATGAAATCTCACCACACTAATAAGCCCACCTTCACATGTGAATTCACATCACCCTTTAATGCCTTCCACTACCAAATCTCTCCATCTCAAGCACAAATACCTCCCATATAATCGATCATCATAACATGATATGGGTAATACTACAATTATATTTTCGACATGATCCATCATTAGTATTGATAGAAGCATAGTTAGCATACATGCAACCCTTAGAAATGTAGTACCCCTCCATTTTGCTTGTGTTTTCTGTTAGCATGTTTTCACATATGATAGACTTTGGTACTTTGTTTTGGATATTTTGATCGCTGACTTTTGAGCGACAATGGATTCGTTTTGTGATATGATGATACATTGTATGGTGATAATTAATCTCTGACATGTTTTGTATTAGTGTAGATGTTTCCTTCAGATGTTATTGCTATATATATGTTTATGGTAGACTAACTGTTATTTAATTTGTCAGTTTGATGTGATGTGTATTGGTGTGGAGAACGGAGTTGCATCACTCACTTGCGAGTGCCCTGTGATTTTCGTGATTTTCTCTGCACGGTGTGCTTGTATAATGGATTATATATATGTATGTCATTTGTTTGATTGTAGGATTGCAGGTACATGACACCGACTCCACCTGGTTACTCAGGTCTGAGCGTGTCAAGACTCAACGGAAATGTTGATTGGGAGGTAGTAACAAGGTTCTTCCTAGTCTAGTCTTAAACCCAGTCACAAGTATGCCGTCAGTTTAAGTCTGGTGTCTTTGGTGGTCTCGTTTGTGGTTGATTAGTTTACTTATTATGAAAGGCAAATTTCGTAATTTAATGAAAGATTAATGTTCTTTTAATTTAATGTTTATTTAAATTAATTTTAAATGTTGTAAATAATTTTTTTATATTTTATTAATTAATTAAATTAGTTTGTTTGGTTAAGTAATTTAATCATTGAGATTAAAATTATTTAATTAAATAAATTAATTAATTAAATTAAAGTTATTGTAATTGTGTGAATAGATTAAATTTAAATTAATTGTTTTGTGGGAAATGGTATTTTATTGTTAAATAAATAAATAAAATAAGGAAAAGGGGAATTGTATTTTAAAATTTGAATTCTTTAATTCTTGAAATGCATTCAATTTTTGAGAAGGAAGAAAGAAATAATCATCCGAGAGGTGGTTAGAAGATATTTTCTTCTCGACATGTGTGATAGTTAAATTAATTGCTTCTCTTTTTTTTTCTTTTTTCTTTTTTTTAAAGGGTAAAAACTTTATTGAATATCAGAAAGCAACATTACAAAGGAAGCAAAGGACCGAGGTCCCAAGGAAAAACAAGAGCCCCGACCCAAACTAAGAATAAACAACCAACACCATCATCTATCACCATTACCAGCCCTATCTTCAGCAAGAATATTTGTAAAATCAAGACGGAGCTCCTGAGGAACCAACTCCCACTCCTCAATTCTCCATCCCTCAGCATGCTCAAAAGCCCATTTCGCCAGACAATCAGCTGCCCTGTTCCACTCCCGTGGAATATGGACAAAAGTCACGGTTTCCATCAAAGAACTAACCCGAAGAATTTGTTGCACAACCCTAGCCAGTTGCCAGTTGACATCTGTCACTTTTTGCTCTATAAGCAAATTGATCAGAATCTGAGAATCAGATTCACAAACAATCCTTCTCCATCCCAAAGCATGAGCTCTCTCAAGAGCGTCAAGAATAGCCAACCCTTCCACAAGGTTGATGGTCTGAATTCCTTCACAGATTGAAAAGAGGAAGATCACTGAGCCCAAAGAGTCCCTACCAATCCCCCCAATACCAGCTGGTCCCGGATTGCCCCTTGAAGATCCATCAGTATTGATCTTCAGAACACCGTAAGGTGGAGGCTGCCATTTGCCATCCCTAACAATTTTTTGCTTCTCCCGCCGACCTCTCCGAGCCCCTGCCAAAGCCAACGTCGACCCCTGAATCCCCAATCTCTCCACCAACTCTGTATCCCTTTTCACCAAAGGAAATTCCACTTCACACCTAGCATCCACAGTTTCTTGAACCATACCCAATAATCTCTGCCAAATTTGTTGCACCAGCCTCCGCTCTCCACGAAATATCCTACGATTGCGCTCTAGCCAAATCTGCCACAATAAGAAGATCGGCCCCACAAACCACACTTCCTGTAAAAAGGAGGCCCCAGAAGGGGGCTGACCCATCCCCTGCCAAAAATCAATCAAGGAGGAAGCATGAACACAAGGAGTTTTCCAAATACCCTACCAAAAATGCCAAAGTTGGAGAGCAAAAGAGCAACGAAAAAACAAGTGAGTAGAGTCCTCCTCATTAGCCCCGCACATCACACAGACAGAAGGACCATGGAAACCTCTCTTCCGAATATTATCCCAAGTCAAACACTTATTCCAGGCCAACAGCCAAACAAAACAATTGCACTTTGGCCAAGAAAGCTTGTTCCAGACCTTCTTCCACCACTGAATTTCAAGCCCAGCCAACCTATGAGACAGTAACACACTATAACCAGAAGCTACAGTATAGGTCCCCTTAGGATTGGGGGACCAGGCAAGCACATCATCCTCTCGAAGAGAGCTACATCTTCGACTGGAGAGGATACTTTGCAGCACAACACACTCCTCCTGCAAACCAACATCCGGCCACTCGGCAGGGGACTTCCATTTGGCCATCTCCATCTGACCACAGGAGGAAAAGGACTTAAAATCACTCACCTTCGACCAACCAGCCTCAAGAAACCTCTGACAAAGATTCAACAAGTTGGGAAATTGGGAGGTGATGGGAGGAAAACCATCCCAAGAATCAGACCAAAATTGGACTTCAGTCCCCTTATTGCAGATCCAAAATAATCCTTCTTTAATAAGCACCGCCCCTTTTTTTAGGGTGCCCCATATCACAGAGCCCTTCCCCACTAGGGGGTACCTAGAAATAGTGGATTGCGGGATCCCCGGGAGATACTTCTGAGAGAGAACCTTGGCCCAACTCTTATCCTGCTCATTACACCACCTCCAATACAGTTTAGCAGCCAAAGCCTCCCCAGTCAAAGCCGATTGCCTCAAGCCCAGTCCACCATAATGTTTCGGACTGCAAACAACCTCCCATCTAACCAGACTCCATTTGGAGGACTCCAAGCACCCCGCCCATAAAAATTGTCTTGCCACAGAATCAAGGTCCTTAAGAAAGCCCATAGGGGCAACCTGAAGCATACATCTATAAATGGGCAAAGCCTGCACCACAGACTTAATCAATTGGACACGACCAGCAAAGGATAGCCATCGATGAGTCCAGTGATTAACTAAATTAATTGCTTCTTGTTGAGGATCCTCTCGGAAGATTTTTATGGATTTGGGGAAAATAGAAGATTACTTCACGGGAAATGAAAAGAACAGGGTTCTGAAAATAAAAGATTGATTTGTGAAAATTTGTGATTTCCTCTGGGATTTAATTAATTTTTCTGGAAGAAGCTTTTTGGTTTAGTATTTGTTTTCTTCTAGGTATTGGTTTTCTGGAGGAGCTTTGGAGGATTGCACGCAACAGGCAACAAAGTTTCTCTTCTACAAACAATTTTTTGAAGCTACAGGAATACAGGTATTTTCCTGGTAAATTAATTTATTTCTTTTGAAAAGATTGTCTGTGAAAAAGAATTAGTATTGAGAAGTTTTGTTAAAATTGTTTAAAAATTGTGTATGTTTGAGGAAATTGTTTGTGTATTAAATCTCTGTTCTTCTCGGCAATTTAATCTGTAGAGAATTTGTTATTTCTTTGTTAAAAGTTTCCTGTAGGAAATAGTTTGAATTAAAATTTGTGAAGGAAATCATTTGTTTGGAAAATGACAGTGAAACCTCAGGGAATAAATTAGAACTTGTTGGGGAAAATTTTTGTGCGTACTGTAGAAATTTCTCAATTTCCCCATTACAAACCCTGTTGAAAATATATGCATGATTTTTGTTTTAATTATTCATTTAATTATGAATTTATATATATATATATATTCATATATAAATTGAATTGAGAAATTTTTATATTCTTTGTAAGAATATTGTGAAATCGCCGTACAGGCAAAATTAAGGGTTTGAAGTTTTTGTAAATGAAAGAAAAAATGCCTAAAATCACAGGTCTTAGACATGGATTTACGTTTGTTTGATTTTATTATTTTAAAATAAATATTGTGAGGGTTATGGGGGTCCCAGGGGCTACCCCACAACTGCCCCCATATGAGGCGATGGCTGTGGAGGCAGTCGATGCTGCCCTCACAGGCAGCGCTCGGCTACCACACAGTCGCCTCCCCATACGGGGAGGGCTGCGAATGCAGCCATGGGCTGTATAACACACAGCTCTATGTAAACTGCAATAAAAACATTTTGTTTATTTAAAAAGGCAGAATCTCGAATATATATATATTAATTCGAATATAATTTCGATTTATAATACTTTTAAATATATATATATATATATATTTAAATTTATTTATTTAAACAAATATATAAATTCATATTTATTTTAGTAATGAAATAAGAATTTCTTTGAGTATAAATATATGTTAAGAATGACATCAGGTAGATTTATAACAATAAGGTTGGAAAAGAAAATTTTACATATATTGATAAGTGAAATTGTGAAAGTTAAAATTAGATTATTTTGATAATAAATTTTAACCAAGTTGATTTATTTTCATACAAATTTTATTTGTCTTGACTGGATTTAGTAAATCCTAATGTAGATTTCTAATGTTTCAATTTGCTTTAAATTGTGTTTCTTTTATTGGGAAAATTGGGAATGAGTTAAAAGTACAAGTCTTCTAGATTAGTTTGTCTTAAATGTGGGAATTGTTATTGTTTAATTAGAATTCTTGTGTTGATTAAGGTTGTGTACATGGTTTTACATGGTGTTTAGACACCTGGTTTTATGAACATAGTCTTGATGTCCGTTATGAAATGTGTAGAAATATATGTTGAATTCTTGTGCACCTTGTTTACCTTAGTTAGGGAACTTAGATTCCTTATGTTATTCTTAGGGGAGTGGCTCTGTGTGAGGGATAGCACACAAAGTGGTGCCTGGGTAACTTACTTAGAGTTGGTAAGTCAGTAAAAACTAAAACAAAACATTAGATAGATTAAAATATTTAATTAGATTAATAAGCCTTGCTTATAGACTCAAGGGCTAATTCAGTCTTGAGTATAAGTTGAGAAGGCCTGGAATGGCAAATCGATATCTTATTACTTCAAAAAGATATTTGATTATGCAACAGTTTGCATGTGGGGCTGGGTTTCATAAGAGGTTGCCAGGGTAACCCAAGTTGGGGGCCGGAACCTAGGAAGAAACACCAGGGTAACCTATGCGACATTGTGATGACACTCCACCTAAAATAACAGTAACCTTGTGAGCTTAGTATATTTGATTATCCTAAATCTGGAAGCAATGTAACCATCAGTTAAGTATGTACTTGTGTCTAGGGTTAGTAGATTATGACTAGGGAACCTTATTACTATCTCCTAGCATGGGGGGTGGACCTACGGGTACCACATGGTTGGGTGGAATGTGCACCTTACTCCGTTGGGTGCCTAGTTTATGATCGTGGCAACGAGAGCTTCTTGGATGGAGAGCTCGTATTTGGATATATGTGTACTTCCTTAATTGTATCTTTGGAAATCTTGTATTTGTAACCTTCCTCAATTGTTATGAGGTGAACATTTGTAATATGTAATTGTAAACTATTATTTGATCTACCTCATTTGAAGAATGAGTATTGTAATGTCATTTCAAATGCAATGTAAGAATCTTATTTGTACTTTATACTTTCATGAATAGAAATCAAATGTTATGCAATGTTTATTTTTAAGTTTTTGTTAACTAAATACATGCAATGCTAAATACTAAAGTCGTCTATGGGATTCTCAAGTAGTGTGTCGTTGCGTAACTTAGAGAATGTATGCAATTAATAAAGTTAATATTAATACCAAAAAAAATAAAATAATACACTTACGAAGACAATGCAACATTCCTTAGGTTACAAGACGGGGCATTACAAGAAACCTTGTCTTTCTTAATGATTACTAAATATATCAAAGATCAAGGTTGCTAGAACCTTATATGTTGCTCCAAATTTGTCTAAGAATGGACATCCTATGACTATATATATAGCTATTATGTGTTATTGGTCAATGCTACATTAGCTAGATAATTTGCTACTAAATTCAATTTTATCTTACAATGAAGAAAACTAATCTCCTCAAATATGGATTTGATGTCTGCTATTTCTTTTGCATGCCTATTTAAATCCTAGTTTTAATTATACCTTTGCTTATTGCTAAGATTGTTGCTAGTAAATCTCTTTATATTGCAACTTTAGGCATCCTAAAGGAAGTAGCTTCCATCAAACCAACTATTAAAGCTTCCCATTCTACTTTGTTATTCAAATTTATCCCAAAGAAAAGAGAGCCTTTGTATAGATGCTCCCTAAATAAGTTACTAAGTACAAACCTCCAACCTACCATTCCTACCTCTAAAGGCTCCATCAAAGTTCAATTTGATGAAGCCCTCTAGAGGAAGGATCTATCATTCCTCACTCTCTCTCAATTTATCCACCCTACTTTGACCATATTTTCTAGCAAAATAATTTTCTCATATCCCTTGAATGGGTATTAATATAATTATTATGATTAGTATAGATAAATATATATTATATATTATATATTATATATTATATATTATATATTATATATTATATTAATAAATTATTAATTATATTAAAATATTTATTATTATTATATATGTTATGTGTACCATTTTCCCTTAGCACCCCCCTTGTCATCACCAAATTTATGTCCTCAGTCTCCCATCCCCTTGTTCCAAAAATCTGTGGAACTATGAATATTATAACTAAGTTACAAATTTGCAAAATAAGTGGGTTGCAAACTTAACCAATCAACAATATCTAATTTCTTGCTAGATATCACAGCTTGAGAAATTGCACAAGGATGGAAGGTAGCTAATTTTAATATCAAATAATTTTGTTTCTTAAGTGTTTATGCAATAGTTAAAGTTTTTTTTTGAGAAATAGATGAGGCCATACAAATGATTGACACAATGTAGTCAAGGATAGAGAGAAAATTCAATGGTGACCTTGACCTTGCAAAAACACCAAATCAATACACCTATAAATTACATAAATTCAACAAAGGAATGCACTAAACAAACACAACAAGATACAACTTTGATTTGGGAATAAAAACAAAAGGTTGATTCACCACATCGCCAATATATCATTAAAAAAACTTTAGATTTATATTCAATAGGTTATTTGAATGACTGTACATAATATTTTGGGGAAATTTTGATAATTTTTTCCCCTTGGAAATACAACATTTCAACCTACAAAAATGAATTACACAAGCCTAGTAAAAGAAAACAAACACTTGAGCTCTTGATAACTTGTAAAAAATGATGAAATTCCACTCTCCAAGTGTTATCTACAAATAAACTTTGTGGGAGTTTTCTTTCCTTCATTTTCCTATATTATTTCAATTTTTCCTCTTGTAAATAGAACACCAAAATAAAGAATGCATGCATGGTCAATTTTCAACCCATTCCCTTAAGAGGATTTCATTCACTTAGTGAAAATATCCAAGTGGGAACCCTCCTCCTAATGCAACATTTCCAAATAGATACAATGAGTAAGTTAGATTACTCCACTTCTAAGGAGAAATTTAGACAAGTCAAATATGTCTTTTGCATGTAAATTGTCATCTATGATGTGTCATAGATGTTATCATGTATAATTCCCATATTGAAGGAGATGTCATAACTTGTCATGAATTCGTCAACAAGTTACAAGAGGGGATTTCCAAGATTCCAACCAATTGGGACACCCAAAATTGAGAGAAATATTAATAAAAAAATATAAAATGATTTTAACCTATAGACTTTCCACCTCCTAGGAATCCAAGGTTCTTATTTGTAAAACACAAATAATTTTTATTTTATTTTTTATGTTGAACCCAATCATTGAGATTCCCTTGCATCGAACACCTTGACTAGAGTGAGCTCCCACTCACATGTTAGCTTTGAATATCTTCCAAAATTGTGGCACCTCAATTGCATCCTCCTTCGTCTTATTCTTCCATTTGATTAGATATTCTATATATTCATTTCCCCTAGTTTTATTGGTAACTATTTGTATCAAGATATCTTTAATTTCTTCCTCTTTTAATTTTGACAACTATGTTTAGGAAAAATTCCCTCGGTGTTCTCTTCTTCTTCAATCTCTTGACCCTAAAGATAGTTTATATATCTTCCATATTAGAATAGGTGAAATGCCAGTATCACCTATTAACCTGATCTCATAGGAATTAGCTAAAATATTCCTTAACACTCAATATAGCTCAATCATTTTCTAATTAAACTTGTTGTTTGACCTCTTGAAAAATTATTCCTTCTGAGGTGAGCTAAAACTAGATTAGCTTCCTAAAATTCCTTCTTCCTTCTCCCTTAGTCTACACATCCCTTATAATTTTGGTCACTCTTCATTAGATACTCCATCACTTGTTTATATGCATCAATCATATAATCAAAAAAGTCTATTTAGATCTACATTTCTAACACCTATTGAACAACCACTTCACTCAATTTTCAACATGGATAGGGTTTTACCCATCTACAACTTGAAACAATGTCCTACATATTCTTCAATTTACTAATTTTTTGTAAGAAAATTTAGCATGTGTTGATACTAGGTCCCATACTTGGGTTTGTTACCATCTATACATCTCAATATGTCACCCAAAAAAAAATAATACCTTAGTATTTCTATTTATGTACATATGATAATTTGAATTAAAATTCAACCTAGTTCTCAAATCTTTCCATAACATACACCAAAAATGACCAAAAACTTGACATCCCTATCTAAAAATATGCTCTTTGGTACCCTTTGTAACCCTATTGTCTCCTTGAAGAAAAAACTTGCAATTTTGGAAGCCTCTCAAGTTTTTTGACAAGAAATAAAGTGTGCTACCTTTGATACCCTATTCACAACAACAAAAATTGAATCATGATCCTTCTAAGTCTTAGAGAATCCATGTTGATAACTTTGAAAGTCCTTAGTGGTATCGATAATGGTTGGTAGAGCCTAATATTATAAATGATTTATTTGGAATATTGACATATGTGACATATTTATATAATTATCTAAACATAAAACTCCATCTTTGACCAATAATAGAAGAGACAATGTCTTATCAAATACAAAATGCCTAACTAGTCCTCTATATTTCTCCCTAATTAGGTTCTCCATCAAGCTAAATGCACAATTATTTCTTTTTGAATAATATTCCTTCTTGGACCAATGAGTCTAACCATGGTGACATATCCCCAAGGATTGATTCCATGCATTCCTTTCATGCTTCATTGAAATTTCCATCCTCTATATACAAATCCATTGAGTCAAATCCAACCACTTCAACCCTCATATTTGTGAGTAATGAATATATTCTCAAAGGATCAATAAAATTTGGGTACTTATAATTTTATTGTTTAGAATAAGTTAATATTTATGTAAGAACTCCACTCACATACCTTGCTTGATGTATTGAAGTGCTCAATGGTCTATATGCAACTTCAATTAACCAAGAATAAAATAATGACTCCACTTCTACAATACTTGAATAATGACATAGAAATCTTGATCATAAGTTAATTATTTTCACTTAGAACCATTCAATTTCTTATTGATGTATGTCATGGTTCATCCCTTCTAACTCAACATTGTCTCAATAGTTGTCCCACTAGAATCACAATCTACATAGAAAACCTTGCAGAAATATGGTAATGCTAACATTGGTTGTTCTATGATAACCAACTGAAAAAATTTCTTACTTATAGTTGTCCACTTAAACTCTCTATGATCCTCTCTCATGGTTTTCATGATAGCGGCAAAAAATGCCACCAAAATTGTGAATGATTTTTTATAAAAATTAACCAAACCATAAAAAATGATTGCCTTGATCATATTTTTTGATGTTAACTACCCAAAACTTGCTCTAACCTCCTTTGAATCCATTTTTAGAGATATACTATAGATCACAAATCCAATTTAAACAAATTTTATCATCATAAAACTACACTTCTTGAGATTTATCAGTAGCTTATTTTCCTTTGGATTTTATAAAAATGGTTTTAGATGTTTCAAGTTCTCTTCTTTAGTTCTATAGAAAATAAGAATAAAATCAAGACAAACTATCACAAATTTTATAAGAAATGGCTTCAATGTTCATCTTGTTCATGAGTAGTGGAAGTACTTGGCCCATTTTTTTATCTAAATGGCATGACTATCCATTCATACAAACCCTCCTTAGTATTGAAAATAAATCTTTCATTAATCACTCTCTCTAATCTTGATTTGGCTATATCCTTGAATATTTAGATTGATTTTTGTGAAGAATTTAGCTCCACCCAAGCAATCCATTAGATCATTTATCCTTAGAAATGAAAGTTTTTATTTGATGACAATATTCTTTATATCCTTACAATTTGTATAGGTATAATATTTTGCAGATCCTTATTTTGGTGTGAGTACAATAGGTACAACACATGAGCGCAAATCTACTCCTGCTCGAACCTTTCCTTAATAATTCTTAAATGTGTTATTTCATCTCTTTATGTTACATAGGTGTCATTGTATAGGCATCCTTGTTGGGAAAATTGACCTATAGTATTATATCATTATGATGATTTATGTAAATTTTGGGTGGAAGACCTTGGTTCACTTCTTCATTGCTTGAAAAATGGCATAGAACTCTTATCATAAACTAAGTATTGTAAATTAGCATCTTTCAATTTCTCAATGAAGTATGCTATGAGTTGCCCCTCCTATCTTGTTAGTGTTATCATTTGTCCTTTTCAGGACACCACAAAACAACACAACAAATATGGTAGAGTTGTTCTTCAAATTATAAGGGCAAGATCCCTGAGACCTAACTAAAACCTAAAACTAACAACTAGATAAAAACTATAGATATAACTCACAAGTATGTACATTGTACAAAATTTTAATGGCGAATTTTGTATAAATGGAAGTTACTAAATTGACTATGTTTTTTTCCCAGATGCATGCAATAGATTGTTAATAGTTAATTCTTGTAGTGAGATTTTTAGATATTAAATGAGGGTAAAATAATTCAATACAAATGAAGAAAATTAACTTTCCACTAGCTAAAACAAAGACCAATATTTGGTTGGAAATAAATATTTGAAGGGGAAATAGGAAAATGTTTACTATTGGCTAAAGTAGAGATCAATAAATTAGCATTAACATGAGATAGTCAAACAAGTGAACATCACATGATCTCATGGAAAAAAATAAATTTTATACAAATATACAATTTAGAAGATGGATCTCACCAATACAAAGCTTGATTAAATGTAATCTCAAGATTGTTAGTTTACATTAGAAAATTACAAACATGTAATCATAATAACAATAACTACAGTTGAATAATAGCTGCCATAACATGAGCATGAATTCAACTAACATTAATAATGTATCCACCCAAGGAACTTATTTATAAGCTTTCAAAGGATAACTTCTAAGAAATTATGAAATAACAATAAAATATCCCAAAAGTATTGATTTAAAGCTACTCTATCCCTATTTGTATAAAAAGTGAAAATAAAACTATTTTAAGACAAATATAACCTAAAATAGACTCTTTTCCATTGCCTAAAAATAGTCACTATTAGTGATAATAGTTATTAGATGCAACTACTATTGAAAATACAAATTTGGTACATGAGTGTCCTCTTATAAATTTGAAGCAACATTTGACCTAAATTTATTTGAATCCTCGCGAACCTATAAAATATAGAAAACCTTCTAGAATCTTTGGAAAAATATTGAACTACTACTTTGACAATACTTTGATTGATTTCTTTCATAAAAATAATGAGAGGTCTAAAATATGAATTCCTCTTAACTCCTAGAAGTCTCACTATTGATCATTGAAAATCTTCACAAATGATGTTGAGGACCATCTTCAAACCTATTTTTTTCTTCCAGCCAATAGGGAATAGAATGACACCTCATTTAAATAAAATTTTCTATGACTTAACCCTATCTTCAAGAAGAGGCGGAGAAAGTAAGTGGAAAAGACACTAGGGAAGCCTACTTGGAGGAATTTTTGAATAGCCTCACCGTCATGAAGTCATGCCACCCGAATCAACCATCGTAACCCTTCACTCAAGCATACTTATGAATTTATTTCCACCTTTATTGTTAGTCACACATCACTTGAAGCATTGCCACTTATCTTGAACTTAAGCATAACTTTTAGTGTCCTTTTCCATTCAAAAGTGTGCCTCAATTTGCACTTATTTCCACTTGAATGATTGACACATTTTCATACCCATTTTTCCATCCCTCAACATGTTTAACAAATTTTCAAGGTGACACACTTAAGTGTAGCTTTATGTTTGATTTGCTACCCATTTTATGTGCTACACATGCTTTATAATCCATTATCCTAGATTATTTTCACCTAAGTTTATACCAACTTAAAACTAACATGGGTGGAACTATTTGGTGTCAAAGACACACAAAATGTGTGCCTTACTTAGATACTTTCAACTTTATTTTAAAAGGTGGTACAATTTAGTTAATAGTTTTCCCTATTTCCTTTCTATTTGGCATATTTTTTAGGTGGCATTGCCACACCAAAAGTGTGTCATTTACTTTCCCCTAACACATTAACAAATATCTTTTAACACATAGTCCATTTTTTCTTATATTGGTGAAACTTTGTCATGGTTTTGCCCCCTCAAAAGTGTGCCACCTTGATGTCTTCTTTGTTTCTATGCTAGGTGCATTAAATAGTAAGTAATTTGCCACTTTTCTATATGGAAGATTGGCATAAAAACTAATTGCTTAAGCCAAGAAAAATTATGCTTCCCTTAAATTAAATTTTGTCACTTTGTTATGGCATGTTTAGAGGAGTTTTAGCTTGGATTTTTCCAACCAAAAGCATGCCAATAATTTAATCCATTCTCCCAACTTGACCAAGGTGGAGATCTCCTCATCATTTTCCATAAATTGAAGCTTGGTGATTCATATTCCAACATTCATCATATTAAAAAATTGGCATTGAATTTTGAAGATGACCCAATAATGTTGAACAATGTTTCTCCCCTTAAAGGAAGAAACAAACACCAAGGTATATGCATGGTATCTTCCCATTCCAAAAAGGCATATGAGTGAAGAAAAATAAGAATATATGGTGCCTTTGAATTAAATTTTTCAAAGGTTATCATGTTGTTGCTAAGAGGTACCACAGTCAAATCAAGATTTCTAATCCTAATTGAAGAATGAGAATCTAGAACCTAGTGGAAATGGATTTAGAACAAGATTCAAAGATGATGGTGAATCCTTTGAATCTTACTAAAGGATCTCCAAGCCAATACCAAACTATGACACTATGACAAATGAATAGGTAGAGAAAGAAAAAGAGCATCTAAATGTGCCCTCATGACATTCAAAGAAGATGATGCAAATCCATAGTCCATCTAACACCAAAAAAGTGATAATTATCCTCAATGGTGTCATCCTAATCTCCAACAAAGGACACACAAACAAACCTAATATATGTATGTCAAGTACTCATCTCAAGAATTTGTATTTGGAAGATAATGCATATACTCCTGATGCATTGAATTGTTGGAAGCCCATCCAAAGCAACATTGAAATTTGAAGAAGAGATAAATGAGATGGAATGTTAGCACATGTATCTAGAACTTCAATTGATGAAAGGATAGCAAGGTTTAGGTGACCATACTTGTATCTCCTACAAATTTTCCCCAATATATTCTTGAGTATGAACATTGGCCAAATGAACATTGGGTACAAAATGTAAGACGATGTATAATCTAGATCAATCATTTGCCTCTCCAACTACAACAATATCTCTGCTATGCAAATCCTAACTAACCATAGACTTTGGTATGAACTTGTTATGCCCTTAAACTACAATGTAGCCAACTTCTAGCTAGCATAACCTTTAAATAAGCCATATGATCATTTATAAAGTTATATATAGGTAGTCAGATAAACCTAGGTGACATCCATGGCATAAATATGGTATACATAGGATGTAGATGTTAGCTATTATAATCATATTGTGTAGTGTATTCTTATTAAAAATTATATAAAGTATCTATGTTGAAGTAGTTTAGGAGGTTACCCTTCGAAGTGACTTATTGTTCTCAAGATTTTGTGACATATTTCTTATTATATTTTTCTTATACGCAAGTAATTTCATTATAGAACTCAAACACTCTTCCGTATCCCACTATGTAATTTGATAAATAAAAAGAAGATTAACTGGCAATGAAGAAACATAAAAGACATCATTGATAGTCAAAAATAAGATAACCACTTTGTTTTGGCAGACTAGAGTTTGATGAAGCTCTATGTTTATTCGGCATGCATTTTTGAAACCCGAGCCAAATAAAAGGAATAAACAATGCTCCAAAGGAATTGCAGAGGCCTGTTTCAATCTGCCCCAGTTGATTGAAGTTGCAAGAGACATTTTACATGTTGAATTCTCTGCATAGACAAATAGATTGTATGTCAAATCCGAAGAAAAAAAAATTATTTGCATTGCATGTTTTGTTCAGCATTCAGACATCATGTGAAACCCTCAGCTTGGAAATAGGAGATTTTGTTCTTTACATCTCAATATCCCAGTGATAAAGAAGGTGCAGGTTGGACATGGTTTCGTGCTAACAAGAACAAAAAACCTGAGTGAAGGTATTATATGCATAGAGGGCTTCATGGAATGCAATGATTGCATGATATGCTTATTATGGATCTCTTGATAAGGCTTTAGAAATTTCAAGCAAATATCATTAGCAGTTATGAAGCTAAATTATGGGCATGAATCTATTATCTGCACGATTAGCGGAGGAGGTTTAAGTCGTGGATTTGCTTCTCATGATCTTGGGTTCGAGTCTTGGGTTTGAGTCTAGGGCCGATTTGACCTGATGCATGTTGCATGTTGCTTGCTGGGCTGGACCACGGTGATACCCTGGGTCATCAAAAAAAAATTATGAAGCTACATTATGTAACATTTGCAAGCATCCCATCAGCCATGACATGGTATGAACATCACTTGAAGCATGAAGAACTTGAAGTAGTTTATTCAGATGTTGAAACTGCAAGTGCAACTATAGACATATATGCCAATGTGAAAGCACAGAGAACGTATGTGAACTATTTGACAAGTGCCATAAGGAAATGAAGGTAGAGACAACGTACAAGAATCGTTTGACCAAATGATTTGATGAATGTCCACTTCTAGGATATGCTGACACACTATTTGACAAAATTGTTTGAAAGGATGAATGCTTATGCACAGAGACTACATGCAATTGTTTGAAAAAAATGTTTCGAAGTATTATTATCTTAATAGCTACAGGGTTTCAAAAAATTGCATGAAAGTCTTGACACGTATCCAAAAGGTGGAAATATAAGATGCCTCCTTTGAAAAACTTGCATAAGATGGATCTATTAATAGTCAAAACAGAACTAAGACAAGGAAATTGCTTGATAGAAAGTAAATGCCTCGAATATATGTTTTATGCACAAAATAAATTTGTTGAATGGGATTTAGAAACTTTCAAACAGAAATAAATTTAGTCTCATAAGATTGTCAAATGAAATCTTTTAAGCATAATATGAAGATATGCCTATGAATCAAAGGGATTTAGTCAAAATAGTAGTTGTGGTTTCTTTAGTCAAAGGTATGTAAAGAATAGAAATATAATTGAGGCAATACAAAACATTTTAAATAATGATGAAACAAAAAGAGTTTTAGTGCAAGTGAAATCTTAAAACTGGCTACAAGATGTTTGGATCATTATTGTCTCATATATGTTATAGGTGATATTGGGAATTCTACATTTCAGATAGTGAAATTGTACATGTAGTGAGATTACTGATTCAACAATTAAGAATGATAAGTTTAACTCTACAAATGAAGTAGGAAAGAATAATGTTGATAGTGAAATAAGAGAAAGAAGAATCTAGTAGATTGGCTTTTGATGGAGTATTGCACTTGTTTATTATTTTCTCATCCTAATTCTTTGCTACTTTTTAAAAAGTTACTTAAATCGCTTATTTTAACCTAGGTTATAAAATAGACCTTATTAGTGGAAAATTAAAGCAAAACATAACTAAAATAATTTTTTTTTAAATTGTTACATTTCAAGTAGTTATTAGTTAGTTATGGGAGTCCAAAAGTTATAAATAAGAGGATGTTGGATGTAATGAGGGTTCTTACACTATTATTTATTCTTCTTTTATCATATTGGTTCTTATTCTTCTTCTATTTTGTCTGTTCTTATTCTACGGGGGATTTATCTTATCCTCTCAACAAAGGGCTTGTACAAGGAAATTGTAAGGAGTCATGGTGCTCCAAATTTTTGAAATAATCTTAAAAAAAATTGAACATGGTGTCTTAAACTCTTCACTAATTATTGATTGTTCATCTGTCCAATATGCTATCTTTTTTCATCTTTATCTCCTACATGTTCAACTATATAGAAAATAAATTGAATCCTTCATGTTCCAACTCAGTGGGATTTAAAGAAATATTTTATATCTTTGCGTTTTGACTGTTCTTGAGTGTTTTTATCTTACTCAAATGTTTGATGTGCAAGAGGTTTCCCTTATTGTTCTTCACATTGCTGAGATGGTTTCTTTTTGAGTTTTCATGTCTTTGTAGTGTTGTATGCATGAATTGGAAATATTTGTGCTTCCGTTGATGATTGTGTAATATTTCTTCCTTGCCTATTAGTTATTCCCCTCTTTTATCTAAGAAATATTTTTTTGTGTCTCATATGTGGTCAGCTATGGCTTCTCCCTAATTTATCCATTTGTTAGTTTTCCCTTTTCTCCTTTTTTTACTTCTACATTATAAGTACACAAAAACTATAAAACTCAATCATATAAGGAATTTCCCCCTCTCAAATGTAAAGGAAAGTTGCTAGTCCATAACAACTTCTCTAACTATTTTAAATTTTTCCCACTACCCATTGGGCAAGTCAAGTTAAAATTTGTAGTGCTAAATCTATTTGTCAACACCTTTTGATGTCAAAACCACTCTTCAAGAAAAAAAATTACTTGGTTTTGAAGGGGCATAGTGGTAAGGAGGTGGTGTTTTTTTCTTCTACTGATGGTTGAGCAAAGGAGGGACCATGGGGTTAAGCTAGAGTTAAGGCATCACTTGCATAGAGTCAAGGAGGTGAATATGACACTTGAGATGTAATGAAATAACTTGCACAATAGAAGAATATGATAGGAAATATGCTACAAATACTTGATAATAATTGAGAATAACAAGCCATTTCGAGGGGAAAACCTCTAAATATCTCCAATGATAACATAATTCACCATATGATGATAAAATAAGACTCACTACGTCCTATATATACCTTATTTATGCTTAGGATAACACCCATGCTGACTTAGATAACCCTATATAAGCCTTAGGCCAACCAAATTAACTAAATAACAATATAATAATGATAACATGACTTAATTAAGAGTTAAGTTAGCCACAAGCTGACTATTCATAAACCTATGCACTCTAATATTAAGGGCATAGCATGCCCCCTTTCAAAGAAGTATTGTACTCAATGCTAATCAAGTTTGGATGCTTTTGAATGAACTCCTTGTCCTCCCACGTGGCATCTTCAATTGGTAAATTCTTCCATTGGATGAGATACTGAGTGAGTGTGCAAGTCCTTAGCTTTCTTGTACATTTCTAAAGAATAAACTTTGGTTCCAATATGATTCTTCCTTCTTCGTCGAGCTCAGGTAATATTGTTTGAGTAGGTATATTATGCCCAATTACCTTATTCAAACAAGAAACATGAAAAATTGGATGTATCTTCAAGTTGTTGGTGGAAATTGAATCTTGTAGGAAACACTACCCAGATTTTGCATTATTTGGTATGGGAAAAATATTTTAAAGATAACTTGTTATTCTTTGTTTGTTGCTTCATTAACATTTTCTTGTAAGGTTGCAATATAAAGAAAACCCATTCCCCAAACAGTGTTGGTCCACCTATTGCTTCATTCAATTTTATGACATGGCTAGATTCTCTTTGAGCCCTAAAAGTACTTGTTCTTGATGAAGCATGTGGTCCTCCACAACATAAACTCTTGGTGATACCTTCAATGGTGATGTGATGGAAGGACATGATGATATCCATATAGTACCATAAATGGAGACATTTTTGATGAACTATGAAAGTGTTACACCCTGCTGTGTTGTTACCTAAGTGCTATCACCTTGATGGGTTAAAATGCTTTAATATATATATATGATTGTGTTTTGTATATGAATATTGATGGAAATATGATGAATGAATGTTTAATTCAATTTGATATTTTATAATGTTTTGAAGATGAAAATATAGTATGATGCACATACGAAAGTACATTGTTATCAGCTAAGTACTGTTGTGATGTACAAAAGCTGGATGTAGGAATAGATTTGAACCTTCAAAAGAGAGGGAGTATCACTCAGGAGAAGAACTTGATTTGGTAACCCTGGTGAGCCTAATTGAGCATACACACACTCACTTCCTAGTTGGTCTAGTTGGTTAAGATAGTTTGGGAAATGGTAAGTAACCTTCTATCAGGTTTTGTGAATGTTTTGTATTGGGTTATGATCTCATTTTATGAATGTTTTGATTGGGGGTATGCGATTGAGTCTTTATGTTGAGAGTAAGTTCTTCTTTGTGTGTTCATATTTATATGTTAATCGATGAAGTATATATATAGGATGTATATATGTACATGTCTATGATAACTCATACATATGAGTATATGTGTGCATGAGTATACGTAGGTAGACGTACCTATGAATGCTCATGAACAGATAACCCATATGCATGGGAATGTCGATTAGACTAATGTGACATATATATATGCACTTCATGTATATACATCAATCGATGAGTAGGTGAATATATGTGTTTAAATATGGATGTTGAAATAATGTTATATATATAATATATATTAATATAAATGTATATAATTATGTCAATGGAAACGTATATACATATATATTAATATACATATATATGAATATGTATATATATAATTATTTTAATATATGTTTATATATATATATATATATCGATTGGCAAGTAATATATATATATAGTATTGTCGGTATATATTAAAATGCTTTAAACAAAGCAAGGCAAAATAATATAGCGATGTTGTTTGATATATTGAAAGTGTTATGTAATAAGTAAAGCGCATTATAGCGCTGGCATATATATTGTTGTGGCTAAAGTTTAATATGTTGTACTTAAAGCATGTAAAGAATAAGTCAAAAGAGACTTATACGTTGTGCATGGGTAAAAGAAAATAGAGTTTAAACATTGCAAGAATCTAAATGAATGTAGATTTAACATTGTTGACTAAGTCTAAATGCTATGCATAAACAAAGGGAGCTAAAATTATGAAGGTGGCGTCAAAATCTATAGAGTATGGAAACTAATAGAAGTTTAAAACCTATGCCAAAACTAGGTAAAGCCATGTGATAAGTATAAAACTCAGTCAATGCAAAGATGGTAGAGATTTGTGAGAGTAGTCAACATGCAAATCAAATAAGAAACCTGTAGAAATGTGGCATTGTCCCTTGACTCAGTAAAAGAGTCATGTTGTCACAAGCATGAAGTCGACTCAACCATTCTATATGAAATTGGAAATAAGAGGACTGTTATGTGTTGCAATCCGAGAGTTTAAATCAGCTAAGTCGATGCATGTGAATATGAAGTTGACAAATTTGTTAGCTTGCTTGTAGCATTGTGATGCTCAAATTCAAGTATATATAGAGGTGCTCTCTCTACCATATGTTACTCTTTTCATTCTGATTTCTCTATTGTCATTCTACTGTATTTTCTATGCAAGCAATATTTTTGAGAGTTTTAGTGAGAAAGAGAGATTTGTATGTGAGTTACGTTTTGTTGAGAGTTCTTGTGAGGAGGTTACAATTTGGAGATTAGTTGAACATTGAAGGAGTAGCATTCATGGTTGTGGAGGTTGAGATTGGAAGCATCATTATCTTGGTTGGAACTTTATATGATCCAGGCATGCTGATTTCTATTCCTCTGTTGTTTATGTTTGAAAGGTTATTAAAGATTATAAATGCCTTTGTTTGAAAAGATTGCTTTTGGAAATGCATGATATGCTTGTTCTTATGAACTTAGTTATTTCCTAGTTTGGAATAATCTTGGAATGCTTGTTATGCTTGTTCTTATGAACTTAGTTATCTCCTTGTATGGAATATTCTTATTTGATTCTTGATTGAGTCTCAAATTAGTGAAACCCTACTATTTGGGAATATATTTATATTATGTTGAAGTTTGTGTGGCTTAAATGTTATTGGAACTATACTTAGTTCATTAAGTCTATATGGATATTGCATCAAAAGAGAATGTGGAATATGTTTCTATCTTATAGTGCTTTTATGAAAATATCATTTTGAACATGAGAGGTTAGCAAGGTTATTCCTGGGGTTAGAGAAATCCATGGGAAAGGTTGTAACCTAGTAATCACTTTGTTATAGGCTTGGATATTCCTGGGATTAGGGTAATCCATGGTTAAGGGAATAGCCTTGTTGAACATTTTGTTATGTCATCACCTTAGATTGAATGTGTGCTATGTCTATGGTCAATACCAAATCGAGCTAAAGGGTGGGTGGAAAAATGACTCTCAAAGTACTATGTGTTGAATTCTTTGGCCAAAGTAGTGTAAGTAGCCATTATTCACACTATCAATTCACTATGGTCAATAATTGCATTCTAGGCAGGGAAGTCATACATGTATGTTGTAGCTAATGTATGGTAGCTCTAGACATGTAAGACACAACACTATGCTCAGGAAGGTCAAGATTATGGGGTTACCAAACTAATCTCTTCTTCGAAGGTAGGTCCATCTTACCAGTTAGGTAGATGTGCAAGGGACTACAGTAAGTCCATGGTTGATGAAAAAGTGCTTGAGTGATGCTCTCCCTCATACAGTTGGCGACTAGGATTTGAGGATGTAGCGTCAGTTTGGGGACACCTAGAATGTATGCACCAATGATGGGGACATCTAGGAGGTATGCACCAACATTGGGGACATCAAGACCTTTTATTTTGTTTATATATCCTTATCATTGAGCTCATGGAAGCTATGAATGTAAACATGTATCTCTACTCTTATTGAGAAATTGTAAATAGGAAATATTATCATAAAATTATGTATGTAAAATCATTACTTGAATTATTGAAATGATTCTTTGTTATGCAATGGGAAAGTTTGAAATGGTTATGTTTCAAATGTGCATCGTGTTAATCTTGTGAAAATGAAAAAAATTATTGCTCATAATGTTAGCAACATAAACTTTCACTAATGAGTAAAACATAGTAAAAACAATGGGTAGAACAATGGGCATGTTACAGAAAGGAAGTGTTAGACAACCATTCTTCTAGTGGTAGCCAATCTACCTAATGAGATTTGATGAATGTCCACTTCTGGGATATGCTGACACACTATTTGACAAAATTGTTTGAAAGGATGAATGCTTATGCACAGAGACTGCATGCAATTGTTTGAAAAAAATGTTTCGAAGTACATTATTATCTTAATAGCTACAGGGGTTTCAAAAAATTGCATGAAAGTCTTGACACGTATCCAAAAGGTGGAAATATAAGATGCCTCCTTTGAAAAACTTGCATAAGATGGATCTATTAATAGTAAAAACAGAGCTAAGACAAGGAAATTGCTTGATAGAATGTAAATGCCTCGAATGAATGTTTTATGCACAAAATAAATTTGTTGAATGGGATTTAGAAACTTTCAAACAGAAATAAATTCAGTCTCATAAGATTGTCCAATGAGATCTTTTAAGCATAATATGAAGATATGCCTATGAATCAAAGGGATTTAGTCAAAATAGTGGTTGTGGTTTCTTTAGTCAAGAATAGAAATATAATTGAGGCAATACAAAATATTTTAAATAATGATGAAACAAAAAGAGTTTTAGTGCAAGTGAAATCTTAAAACTGGCTACAAGATGTTTGGATCATTATTGTCTCATATATGTTATAAGTGGTATTGGGAATTCTACATTTCAGAGAATGAAATTGTACATGTAGTGAGATCACCGATTCAACAATTAAGAATGATAAGTTTAACTCTACAAATGAAGTAGGAAACAATAATGTTGATAGTGAAATAAGAGAACGAAGAATCTAGTAGATTGGCTTTTGATGCAGTATTGCACTTGTTTATTTTTTTCTCATCCTAATTCTTTGTTACTTTTTAAAAAGTTACTTAAATCACTTATTTTAACCTAGGTTATAAAATAGACCTTACTAGTGGAAAATTAAAGCAAAACATAACTAAAATAAGATTTTTTTTAAATTGTTACATTTCAAGTAGTTATTAGTTAGTTATGGGGGTCCAAAAGTTATAAATAAGAGGATGTTGGATGTAATGGGGGTTCGTACACTATTATCTATTCTTCTTTTATCGTATTGGTTCTTATTCTTCTTCTATTTTTTCGGTTCTTATTCTACAGGGGATTTATCATATCCTCTCAACAAATGACTTGTACAAGGAAATTGTAAGGAGTCATGGTGCTCCAAAATTTTGATATAATCTGATATATATATATATATATATATATGAAAATGGTGTCTCAAAATCTTCACTAATTATTCATTGTCCATGTGTCCAATATGCCATCTTTCTTCATCTTTATCTCCTACATGTTCAACTATATCTAGATAATAAATTGAATCCTTCATGTTCCAACTCAATGGGATTCAAAGAAATATTTTAGATCTTTGTGTTTTGATTGTTCTTGATTTTCTTATGTTACTCATATGTTTAATGTGCAAGAGGTTTCCCTTATTGTTCTTCACATTGTTTAGATGGTTTCTTTAGAGTTTTCATGTCTTTGTAGTATTTTATGCATGAACTAGAAATCTTTGTGCTTCCATTGATGATTGTCCAATCTTTCTTCCTTGCCTATTAGTCATTACCCTCTATTATCTAAGAAATCACTTTTTGTGTCCATACATACTCAACTATAATTTCTCCCTAATTTATCCATATGCTAGTTTTCCCTTTTCTCCCTTTTTGTACTTCTAGGTTAAAAGTACACAAAAACTATATTTAACCTCATCATAGAAGGGAGTCTCACTCAATTTGGCCACTATTTGACATTGGAGCAAACAGGGGTTTGAAGCTCAGATCTAGTGATTCCACCCCCCCTCCCCCCCCGCCTTATTATGATTTTTTTTTAACTTTAAAAAAAACTAATAACATATGTTTATTTTAATAAATATTTTTTCAGTGCTATCCCCTTCTGTTGCCCACCCTTGGTCGCATAGGCAACCAACGTCTAGATCCGGGGACTAAATTTTCTTACCTTTTTTGGAACTTTAGCAAGATCAAGAAAATTGCCACGACTTTTGATCCAGGAGTTAGATTTTGGTGAATGAGATATCAACAGAAAGACTTTGGTTCTAAGAACTATCCATGGTGTGCAAATATTTTTCTCATATTTTAATTCTAGTGCATTTTATAGCTTGTTGAAGTTAGATGTCTATTTTTGGCTCTAAGCTCATAAATTTTTCCTTGATCCACCATTTTTCATGATTCTTGTGACATTGGAAAGTTCTTTCTAAGCTCTTTAGAGTTACTTACAGTGCAATTTTTCCAGATATTTACCTTGGTATAGTTAATTTAGACTTCTTTTTTTTAATACTTCTATTAACTAGTTGGATATTCTTGTTAGAAAAATAATGCATCTATGCCCAATTCATTTAATCCATTTCCTACATAACCCCATGAGAAAGAAAAAACATGCATACACTCTTACAGAATAACCATAATGCATAGACCAAATAGACAAGCCGGAAGATAGCATAAGATATACCTTGGGAAAACCCTCAAGAGGAAAAAACCCAACCTCCAAAAGCATCCATACTCCATCTATTATTTAGCAATAAAAAAATACATGCACTTATAGAGTTACCATGAATACTTTTGAAGCATCAAGCGTATCCAATGCATCCTCCATATATCCAAGCATGAATCCACACATCCCATAAAATGCTTCACATATACACTCCTCAAAAAGACTCAATAATGTCAACCCACTCACTCAGCCAACATTAACCACTAAAAATGTGTGTTTTTATAGGTACAAGCTCACACAAATACAACCAAGTGATAAGATAAAACTGTGTGTCATAACACCATGTGAACACAAAACCATTGACCCCTCATTCAATATTGGTTACTAAGTTTTCACTTTATTAAATGCTTTCACCAAATATTAAATTATTATCCTATATCTCCTACACATAAAATAATAACCCAATGTTACAATACAACATAACAAGTGGTCCTCAATAATTGTACCTAGTGTGGCTAAACACACCTCCTAGGTGCACAACAACTAAATAATTATTTAATTACAATATTATAATAAATCAATTTATGCAATGGTGTACAACACCAAACCCTAACATTCTCCCACTTGTATACATTGCATAAGGGTCAATCAATAAAATGCATCATCATAGTCATACATGAAACTACACGAACCTCCACCATGCTATTGTGCTCCATCAAGATACCTACAATAAAACCAAAGTGACCACCATCTCAAACAAGAACTCCTCTCATCATCAAACATTCCACCTATGGGAAAAAAGGAACATTCCAAGGTGAAGATGCACCAATCCAAAGAACACAAGCATCAAATCCAATTAATAATAAAGGCTCCAAGCTAAGTATTGTCAAAGGTAAAAAGGCCACATGATCGAAAAAGCATCCACAACACATGTTAAAACATCCAACCATCCATACCTCCTAATTATTAACAATATTAGTAAACTCATGTTGACCAACATATGTCCAACCCATAAACTGCAATCACAAGCTCTCTATACCAAACCTATCAATGAAGGCCATACATATCCAAGAACACCCACTGCATGGGTAATGTCAAGTCTGAAAATGATCAAGGCATATCAAGTCACCAATCAACACTATATCAAGGTGTGATAAATGATCAAAACATGAAGTACCAAGAATAATCACAATAATCTACACATGCAACAACAATAGTTGTATACTCTCTCACAACATGTCAACACAATCCTCCCAAATCACAAGAACATGAAAATCCAAGAAGGAACCATAGAATGAAGAGAGAAAACCTATAAATCATAACATGTCCTACCAACACCTCAAAATTGCAACACTGTGTCAAGTATGATCTCCTTACAACCTCAAATGAAAAGCGTCAACAACAACCATCCACTCAAGCTCAAAGATCAAATACAACATACGAAACATGTATAATGCTAACATAGATGTAAACCTCTCTACCAAGGAAATCAAACTCAAAGTATATGTTCCTAGATCAGGAAATCAACCCAATAAACATCTCCTAAACTCCTCATCAATTCATGATAACATAAATAGAATCATATCTACAAGGAGATAACAATGCTAAACATCCCTCAAAATGAATCCTCCAGAACCAACTATCCATAGCTCAAAATATGTATCTGTGAAATATAAACAATCCTCAAATGAGTCTCCCAAAATCAATCACCATGGCTCAAGACTCATTCCCATGAGAAAATAAAGCACGAAACATAACACATCTGAAACAAGAATAATAAAATATCTTTCAGATGATAAACTATTAAGTAGACCAAGAGTGGGGAATGAGAATGCTCCTCCAAGATAACGAAGTCATCATGACTCACTCCAAGAACCATCTCCTCTATAGGTCCATCATGAATTCATGTCCATATCTAGGTGAAAGCTCCCTATCTTCCTACTAAAATCTCTAAGAGTAACCATATCAAGCAAGTGTCTCCAATCCCAAGAGAAATGCAATCTCACCTAAGTCTCCAAGTATTCATGAGCACCTAAAATCTATCAATCCATATTAAGCTCCAAATGTAATACAACACCCTCATGAACCTCCCAAGAAAATGACCAATGCACTCAATACCAAGAGAACCAACAAGACCAATATCAAAGCTCCAACCATAGAATCGAGAACCTCATGACATCATGATCTAACCATGTCCTCCTAGGAGATCACATGAACCAATGCATACATCTTGGTCTCAAGAGAACATGTACCATGCCAAAATTCTAATCTAGAATCAAGAGTACGTCATGACATAATACCAAACACACTCTAAACCAAGAATCAACATCTCCAATAGCATGAAGATAACCATCTCCTAACAATGAACCTATGCATGTGAAAGAACTCTTCTACAACAACAACATCTAAGAACTCCAAGACATCCACAAAAAACTAAGAAGATTATCCATCATCAATGATGAATCCACATCATTGTCAACAACTCCAATTGAACTGTGATACCAAGCTAAATATGGCATCGTGAAAACCATCTCCTAAATGAAAAACACCCATGGTCCACATACACTCTTGACTACAATCCCAATAGCTCCAGAGAAGAAGTAGAACCAACATCTCTAAGACAAGAAGATACAACTGCCATCAAAACATCAAGAATCAATCCTATACTATCAAATCATCATTGTCAAAAATCTCCCATTGAAATGTGTAACCAAGCTATCATGACATCATGATAAAACCACATGCTACAAGTCCCAAGCACTGACAATCATGGCATTGTAATCATCCTTCCTCTCATCTCAAAACAACATACCAATACACAAATGACCATAGATGAGGCCAACTAACAAATTTTGCATCAACATTGAATCAATCTCATGGATAAAGACAATCTGTAATCAAGTCATCCCACTGCAAGAAAATGGGTAGCTAATCCATAACCTACATAACTCGAAGATCCCAAACATTGAAGAATGTAAACTCGTCATCACATTAGTACAACTTACAAATCGAGATATCAAAGAAGATAATCTTGTAGACAACAAGAGTCAAACACCAAATCAACCATACATCTGATTTTACAAATATGTTTGCAAATAAGTATCAAGGAGATAAGGACAACCCCCTAAGACCAAAACATATCACCACCAAACAACCACATACATGTTCATGTCATGTCAATGCTCAAATGTATCTATATATCCATGACACTATAATCATCACCGAAATTATACCTACACTCAACTATCACCCACATGAGACTCCAAGTCTCTACACATGTCAACCCATGTCCTCAAATCTGAAGACAACCTGTGTACCTATAACCATCAAATTCCAACTTTGAAAACACCTATAAACCTATACTAGGAAAAAACAAATTGATAATCAGTTGTATCATCATAAATATCACATAAAAACATTTACTCCCTCAAGGTTTCATCTCTTGATTTTTTAAGATGCTCATATAATCACACCTCGAATCTCAAGCACCTACAAGTGATAAAACAAGTACAATCCTCTCCCTGCACCACAAATTGAAAATCTACTTGATCCATTATGTAGTATATTGTACATGCTCTCCAACTTGTATTTGAAATTGAAAGTTTGATTCTCTATAAAAAAAATTATGCTAATAATCGTGTACAAGAGAACATCTAGTTTTCGGGCCTCAAAAACTATTGAATATAGTAAAATCAAGGAACCAAACCTATGCCACTACATAGCTCTCAGAGAGAGATTTTTGTTGATTATTGGAAGTCAAAAAGCCAACATCCTAGGTGAAGCTTATGCCCCCCGAAAGAAAACTTCTCCAATTTTCCCTATGGGGTGGCTAGTCGGTGGCAGTGATTAGTTAGTGGCCCACCTGGGCAGTGCTTTCAAAAGGGTGGCAAGGCTATTTTAAACTACAGACACAATAAAGATATTAAATCTAGTATATTGTTTAATAATAAAAGTTTGTAAATAAAACTCTGGGTGGTCTGCATCCCAATAAGCCCCTAGTGAGCTGTGTGGAGGTCCCTGATGGGATCAGGGCCTGTTGGCAACCAACAACACTAGGTATGGTGGTTGTCACCATTAGCATAAGCCAAAGGTGGCAAAAGGGTCTACAAACCCCCACACCCCCCCGCCCCCCCCCCACCAACCAAAATTTTATTTATATGTATACTTTTTTATTTTCAATTTTCAATTTTAATCTTTTCAATATTTATTTTATGCACATGGATTTTTTTAATTTTTTTTTTTGCAGACTACAAATTTAGACAACTATACAGTCGTACGATCGGGGAGGCTAATTTTTTTTTATATTTTCTCACAATGGCTAAAATAGAGAAAATTTATATGATTTTCATTTCTTGACCATCCTGGATTTAATGGCAAGGCCTATTTTTTCTCAAGGGGTCATCTATGAAATTTCCTCTACAAAACCCTCATATGAAAGCATAATCCAAGAAATAATTTTAACCCAAATTTCTCAATCGTCAGATCTACAATAAACCCAACAAATCTGCAAACCCCAAAAGCCCAAATCTACAAAAACAATATTTGCACATGTGTTCCATACCTTGTAATGCCTCAGATCTATCTTGCATAGTCATGGATTAAACTTTGCATGAAATCTACTCAAACAACTTAGTTTATAACAAAACTTGGGAGCTCACACCTCCCATAACCATGAAAGTTCTAATACCACTTGTTAGGAAATAATGCATCAATGTCCAATTCATTTAATCTATTTCCTACATAACCCCATTAGAGAAAATCATGCATACAAGATTACAAAATAACCATAATGCATAGATCAAATAGACAAACCACAAGATAACACAAGATATACCTTGGGAAAACCTCAAGAGGGATCAAATCTAGTCTCTAAAAGCATCCATACTCCATCTATTATTCAATAATTAAAAAATGCATGCACTTATAGAGTTACCATGAATAATTCTAAATCATCAAGCCTCTCTAATGCATCCTCCATGTGTCCAAGCATGAATCCACACATCCCATGCCATGCTTCACGTATGCACTCCTCAAAAAGACTCAATAATGACAGATCACTCACCTAACCAACCTTAACCACTAAACATGTGTTTTCTTTTATAGATAAAAGCTCACACAAATACAACCAAGTGGCAAGATAAAACCATGTGCCATAAAACAATGTAAACATAAAACCATTGACTCCTCATTCAATATTAGGTACTAAGTTTTCACTTTATTAAATGCTTTCCCCAAATATATTAAATTTTTATCCTATGTCTCTTACACATAAAATAATCCAATGTTACAATACAACATAAAAAGTGGCCCCCAAATAATTACTTTGTGTGGCTAAAGACACCTCCTAGATGCACCACAACTAAATGATTATTTAATTACAACATTATAATAAATCAATTTATACAAATTAGTCAAAAATTGTGAGATTCATTTTATGAAAGTGTTGTCCTTTAAATGTATGTTCTAAAAGCTTTTTTATCAATTTTTTTTTTTAAAAAGGTGCTTTCATTTTTAATTTTTAAATCATTTTTTTGTTGGGCACTGTGAAGGTCCATACTCAAAGAGTACATGGTTACCCCCATAGGGCTTCATGCCCTTTTTATGGGTCATTCTTATTTATTAGGCCTTTTAAACCCCTTTCAATGGGGTGTGGTGGATGCTTCAACTACACACGAGATTATTTTTTTAATTTCTTATATTAAAGAAAAAAGACTTTTATTAATGTTTTAAATAAAAAAATTAATTAAATAAAACTTTTTAATAATTTTTTTATTATACTGTTTTCTAAAATAGAATTTTTTAAATTAGTTTTCAATAAAGTTTGTAAAATAAAAATATATATATTAATATTTTGAGCATTCGAGATTATCCAGTTGATACTCATGTGGTGGTTGTTGATAATTGTTTCTACACAACACAACTTAGACAAAATACTAGGTATTCTATCTCTCAAGAAAGAAAATATAATCTTAAAGAATCAGAAAAAGACTACCCCAAGGCTTCAATTGTCAATTCTTGACTTGTAATATAACTCAACAGTAAATGTATTGTTGTTCACATAAAGAGACTTACGTTTTCTACGTGGAAACTTATGAAAATGGGTTTTAAATAATTTTTATCCATATGAAACCCAAAATGCATTTAGAAACCTAAGGTCTGAAAATAATCACTTTCACCTGTTATTGTAATTTACTTGATGCTTTTCTTCCTAAACTAACTCAAGTCTTGCAATACATTTCAAAAGATAGGGTGAGAAAGATCAAATCCTCCTATGGAAAAGACAAATAAGCATTCAACCTACAAAACCTAGTTATGCAAGCTAAATGAAGGATGCAAATGATGAAATTGTGTAACATCAAGATAGGATGTGTGTACCTAGGAAGTCTAGATATGTTGTGAGGATTCTGAGAATACAAAGAAGTTGTCCAAATATGCCAGGGAGGACAAAGACGCCCTTACTGTTGTCTTAGTCTCACTTCTGTTATTTGGGGCAAGTGCGGGATCTTCGAATCTCGGAACATAATCTTGAAGAATCTCTGAAAATTACCCTTGGGAGGACTAAGACGCCTTAGGTGGTGTATTAGTTATGTTCAAAAATTTTGGAATTTCGGAGTGTGGTCCCAAAGCTTAAGATCTACACTTCCTTCTTTACCAAGTATTCAAATTTGAGCAGGTGTAAAAAGACTTGAAAAACAAAGGAATTTGGATTGATTGTTGATGGGGGTTTGCCTTGGTCAAAGCCTCGTGTTTGGTAATTAAACCTTGATGAAAAAGCATAGATCTGAAAATGGAAATGTGTGTGTGCCCTAATCTTAAGTGTGTCTAAGATTATGCAAGCTAGAACATGGAGAAACCCTATTCAAGTGTGTTAGAATAAGATTCCTAAGATGCATCACCCTAACAAGTCACAAACATGAAATATACCTTCCTTAGGCAGAAAATGGAGCAATAATGGAAGATGGAATTAATCAAGAAACAAGTCTTTAGGCTTGGATAAATGGCTAGTTGCATCTCCAACCTAGAATCTCTCATTATCCACAATAGGAATCCATTACTAATCCTTGGAAATGTTAGATCTTGGCTTGAAAATAGACTTGAAAAATCTACAAAAACACAATAAAAGGCTACTCCAAGACTTTGAAACTCTCCTTCAACTTGCTCAACTTATGTCTCTTGTTCAAACTTATGTGAAAAATGGGTGTGAATCTTACTTTTATAAGCATTCCTACCTAAGAACCCGATTATTAGATCCAAAAGGCTGAGAAAAAGGTCAAATAAATTCAAATATTTTCATTTCCCACTCTTAATTCCCTAAAATAAATCCCTCGGGACTAAGACACCCTAGGTGTCTTCTTGGTCCCACTAGGTGGGACTAAGACGCCACCAAGGGCATCTTGGTCCCACAAGGCTTAATTTTCCAATTCAAAAGGTGGGTTACCAAGATTGATGGTTATTTATGGGTTTTGGTCAGTTTTAAAGTTGCAATATCCCTCGGGATGCACAAAAAGGGGTCTTAGGGGCCCATAATAAGTGACCTAAAGGGAAATTAATGCAAGGGGTGCTAAAATAGGTCCAAATTAAGTGTGAAAATGCAAAGGTATTCATTTTTCTACATTACAATAACAATGAAGAATAACACAAAAGAGATCAACACAAAATTTAACGTGGTTCACCCAATATGGGCTACTTCCACAAAAACTTATCCATCCAATGATTTTATTATCATGTGCAAAACAAATTACAATCTCGTGAGCACCATACCGCAACATACATCCTAGCCACTTATAACAAGCCTTTTGGAAACTTATAGAATTAGGGTTTTACAAGGTCTTTTTTTATTTGTCATGTTAACGGGAAAACCTTGACGTTTCAACGAGTAAAAGCCTTGATGGGAACCCCATTTCTTATTATGAGTGTACAGTACTTGCATGATCAGTCACCACATTCCAATACCAAGATGCTTCAAAAAACATTCAAACACTTTCAAAAATGCACATATGTCTTTGTAAAATAGTATAGATAAGCAAATAAAAATGGTTAAAGCTAGTGGGACACCTCCACAAACACCTATATGCTTCTACAATTTGGATGCATCTATGTGAAGGGAAAATTGGTTCATCTCATAAAGAGCATCTGAGATCAGTAGGTGTCTTTGATAACATTCATTTCTTCAAATTGCCTCAAAAACGCGTACTACGATGCCATAAAGTAGAATCAGACATAGTTTATTTCCCACCATTAATCCTTAGAGAAAAGTTCATGCAATTTAAGATCTTTCAAGATCAACCATTTCAAAAACATGCATTAAACAGATTCAATAAATAGAATCACTAAACAAGAAATATGGAACAAAAGACATGAACACAAAGATTTACGTGGGGAAAAACCTTTGGGGTAAAAAACCCCACTCTGGAAAAGCATCGATCCATTGTATTATTTAGCAACAAAATAAACAACTTTGCAATACAATGCAGGCTCTAAGCCTTTACATGGAGATTTACATCCTGTTCCATCTAGAGAAAATACGGTGGCATAACCCCTCTAAATTAAATCTCATCTCTCTCTTCCATCTGCACTAGGGCATTCAATACATACTTCACACACATTGTCGCTTCAACTTCCATACCAAACTAAACAGTTATTGTCTCTTCTACGAAGTTCTACCGAAATGTCGAAGAGACTTGAAACCTTGTCTCTCTGAATTCCTACTATCACTTCGATACATCAAACGTTCCATCCTATCGCGATGTCAAAGAGACCACATAGCAAATCCTTCCAAGATGGCGAACCTTGTAGCCTTGATCGAGTGGTCCCCACCGCCTACGTGTCAACCATGTCATCACCGTGCAGCTAACATTATCCTTCACATAGTTCAGTCCCACCTTATTGGCATGTCAAAGGGACTAAATTATCAAAGTATTGGCCAAAACCATCAATCCCTCTGATGAAGAGACCTAGCATTCCATCGAGATATTGAAGAAACAAGACTTAAGGTCCCAGTGATATCCTTCTATCTCCCCGAAGACTTCCTTCCCACCATTCATCAGAATGTCGAAGAGACTTCTCATTCGGTCCCACCGACACTCACTTGTCTCATCGATGAAGCTTCGGTCGATGCAAAACTCCAAACACACGTAGCAATAATCCAAGCGCTTATCTCAGAGACTTATCATTCTTTCTCATCGACATATGATTGTCAACCCGACAAAGCACTTAACGCTAATCTGTGGAGAGCTTATCGGGATGTTGAGGAGACTAGCAACTTAGTCTCGTTGAAACTCAACTGTCAGCCCGATGAACCTGAAGCCTGAAGCCTGAAGCCTTTTACGCCAGTAAGTTTGAAACATCATTTCTCAACACTATGAATACTTGGACATATTTGTGAATTCCTAGACACCTTTGTGAATTCCTAAATGTTACCACAACTCAATTGGCTTGTACTTGCCTCAACTTCATGAAAATCAAGTAAAATTTGATCTAAAAGTCACATTGGAAAGTTCTTAGAGCTTAGATGTTGCCTCTAAGAACTTGTTAAACTTGCTCCTGTAGAACATCCAGTATCCAAGGCACAAAATCTTATCATTTAGGCATCTTTTTCTCTCTTTTCTCCTATGCATTACAAAAATAATGAATAGTAAAATGAAACATGTAAAAGCCTATTTATATAATTTCAAGACCTAATTTTCAAATAATTTCAAATAATTTTTCATACTCTTCTTTCTATACCCATTTCACAAAAATTATAGTACCTCAAAAACTATAATTTATTTTGTAACAAAACCTCTTACATACAGATCTTGGTTCTTCCCTCTTATGTATGCTGCGTTTTTTCTTTGTCTATTTATAAACCTATCCTTTATCTAGATGTATCCTTTCAACCATTGTTGACAGATGTACATTTCAATTATTAACTAATGACTCTTCATACTATTTTCTTCCATAGTAAGGATTGCCTATATAGTCACCCTTCCCCCTTTCTTGGGGGGTACATGGCTTTAGAACTTGTTGGGGGCAATGTCGCTCCTGTTTTTCTAAACATTCTTTGTCTACTCTCTTGGCATTGTTTCTACTCGTTCAAGAGGACATCGAGGGAACACACATTACCACTTATCTTTTTGCATGATTTCTTAGAGGCCAAGTACAAGTACACTTGATTTTCCACTCTTTATCACAATCGTGTAGCAATAGAGCATGGTAGGATTATGTCTCTATTTTCTAGCATCAAAACATGCTAGAACTTTTTCTATGTATGTTCTTATAGATATTTTATTCTCTCATCCAAATCTATAAAGATATTTTCTTCTCTGTGTATATATTTTCATTTCTATTCTTTTTTACACATCTATAAAAACATTTCTCTTCTATATTCATATGAATATTCATTTCTATATGTGTTCTTTAATACAT
The DNA here is from genome assembly GCA_007258455.2 of Sequoia sempervirens. NCBI lineage: Eukaryota > Viridiplantae > Streptophyta > Pinopsida > Cupressales > Cupressaceae > Sequoia > Sequoia sempervirens. Next base: position 282,779,662 of record VDFB02075321.1, read on the forward strand.
ATTTATGATTATTTATGTTGTACTAATACATAGTTTTGTAGGTCATTTTTTTCTAACATTTGTTTTGCAAATTTTAATTTGGGAGCATAAACCTTTTGCTCAAAAATATTGCAGTATATCCTTTGTATTATGTATTCAAAACTATTTTAGGTTTCAACAATTTATTTTATAAAATTTTATATTTTACTTTTCATACTTTAACATAGCTATATCACCTAGTGAAATCAACTAGTAAAAGTGGAGGCAAAATGTAGACTAAAATATTGCATACTTTGGAATTTCTAATATATGCATTGCACTTGTAGCATCCACTCCCATAGCATGTCTTAAGTTGCACTTGGCCTATTTCTTAAATCTCTTTCCCTCACTAGTTGCCAGTTTTTATTTGTGGATTTGTTTCAAACACATTTTTTATTTTTATCAATTTATTGATGCTTGGATTAATCTACAATAATAAAGATATTCCTATGATTATTGACAACTTATTTAATTAGATGTTAGCAGTCTTAGGTGACAAGGTGATGATCTGTGTGTCATAGGTGATGAATAAGGAATAATGGCTTCAGGCAAATTCATTGCCAACAATTCACCGTCGGAAAATTCACTGCCGATAATTCACTGCCCAACAATTCATCACCATGACAAATTCATCTCGTGGAAAATTCACCACCAATTGCTGGTGGTGAATTTTCCACGAGATGAATTTGTCATGTTAATGAATTGTTGGGTGGTGAGTTGTTGGCAGTGGTTAATTGTTGGCAGTGAATTTTCCGGCGGTGAATTGTTGGCAGTGAATTTTCCTAGAGCCAGCAATAATATCTTATGAAATGAATGAATGAATTAGGTAATGATTGGATGAAATGAAAGATAAGATGAAGGCAACATTATTTAGGTGTCTAAGATAACTATCCAACATAAATGTGTCATTTATAAAACAAAGTGCTTGTCTAAACAAATATTCTTATTGTGTAAAAAAATATTATTTTTATGTGGTACAACTATTCAGATGACAATATATATAAATTAAAAATTTCAATGACCTTACTGGACAGTAACAGTATCAGTAGGGGTACAGGCATCTAGCGCAGAACCTGGTAACATATGTATTTTTCAGTCTATTAGCTGGGTTATTTTTCAGGAAGTGTAGGAGACGGTAAAATTGTTCAATGCATTATGATTGCATTCTATTTGCATCTCTTTATGTGCCTGTTAAGATACCAACTATCTTATGAGTCTTTGAAATCTGTGGTCTTTAGACCGTTTTGGTCACTTAGACATAATTAAAATCATATCATTTCATTTTATGAGGCTTTTGTCTTTGAATTTATCTGTTTTTCTCTAAAATAGAGACACAAGGTTTGGATGATGTCATGATTACAATCTGCTACTTCTAGCAAAATGAAAAATGTCAAGGTCATGGAGCATGACAGGATATGTGTCTTCACGCTCAAATCTCTGATATAATTTTACTTAATTGTGATAATAACTGCTCATTCTGAGAAAGTCTTCCATAATGGAATGGAATGGAAGGCCTAGTGCCCTCTGGGCCCTTGTCTAATGTTCCTTCCACTTCCAACACATCATCGATCATTGCCATAATTTCCCAGTTTTCAGCTCCAAATTCATTATTCGGCTATCTGTCAAAGATGAGGGGTGTCCCTTAACTCTGCATTTTCTCTAAAAAGGCCTGAAATATGCAAATTATAGTACCAATTCCCTGAATTATGAACTAGGAGGCAAAGAGTAGCACAAAGAAAAGATGGTAATGGAAATAGAAAACCAGCACAATTGTAAATTAATATCAATTTGCTACAGAACACTTGGATGACATCCCAATTCCTGGACTCGGGTGATTGAAGGCAAATGAAATGTCATTACATAAACCATTTTCAGATCAGATAGCTAAGTCTAACACAATAATGAAAGTGGGTCATCCTCTAAGACAAAGACTATTCTAATTACTTGACATAGCTAGTATTTGAATTGCTATTCCAATAGTAGATTAAAGCATAGTTTACATACTCAGAATCAGAGAGTACTCGGCAAGTCTAAAAATTTTGACTCGGGAAAAATTCAGCAAATACTCAGCAAATGTGTGTGGATATTTATGTATGTGTATGTACTCAAGACTGCATTGTGCACACATACATATCTATAAACATACACAGTATGCCAAGTTTGCATGCATATACACATACAGACATGCCAAGTTTGTGGGTTTTTTGCTAGCTACTGGCAATTACTCGATAATTTGACGAGAGAAAATCCATCTACATGCTGCCGGCGAGTAAAAGCAGAAATTACTCGGCATGCAAATTTTTTGGAGATTACTCGGCTACTCGGAGAGTATGTAAACTATGGATTAAAGCACTCATTATCTTGAGATTTGAGGTAATGTATGGGGTATTCAGTATAATTTTGTTGGAAAATGAATAACACATGAATCTATGATGGATTAGTTATCAATAGGGCCGGTTATTCAGAGATAGAGCATCCAGAAGCAAATAGGAGTCTTAGATTCTAGTCTTAATTGGTTCATGAAAAGTTTTATATACAAATAGGATTCTCTGAGTACCTGCACTTTGACACTGAGGGTATTCAAAATGAGTCACACCTGAACTGAAGATGGATTGGTCAGCAAGAGGACTAGTAACGCAATGGCAGAACGTCCCAACAACAAATGAAAATCTTAAGTTGAAATTTTAACTGATATGTGAAAAATTTAACAGTTTAAAATAATTTTCAGCTTCTAAGCCAAATGAAGCAATTTCCAAGGATCTGTTAAGGAAAATTTAAAAGAGAAATTGAGTTCCCAAACCAGCACTGCACTTTAAATAGCTGGTCTAGATGGAGACTTCGTATGGCCAGGATATAGTTGAAAAATAAGTAATTAAGGTCCAACTTTCTAAATTCAAAATCTCGTTATCTGAAATGCAAGCCAGTCATGCAAATGAGAAACAACGCTTGCCTGAACAGATTTCATTCTCAAGGTTCCAAGATTGTTTGTGACACAAGGGATGATATTCAGTTATGGAAGGGTTAAAAGCATTCAGGCAAGCATGGAATATCTGGAGGAGATCTTGAGAATGAAATGTATGGAGTGCAGTGCTCTTTGTAAAATTGTTTGTGATACTAGGCATGATATTGAGTTTCTTGGGAAAATTTGTTATCTTTTAAAATTTCACAATTAGTATCGTTGAATTTTATTGAAAAAGTTTACATTTAGGAATTTAACTTTCACCCTTCTTCTCTTCCTTCCACTATATAGTCTTAATAGGTTTTGCACATTTTTTCTCCTTTAATGAAAAATCAACACACGATTTAAATATGTTTTAAGGTAAATGACTTTTAATTGATAAAGTAATATAATATCTAAATTATTAATTAAATAATCAATCTCCTATGATCATATACTAAACCTTTTATCATGTACAGTCTTATTAATATTATTAACAACCCCCTCCAAAATAAACATGTTTCTAAGACAAAAACATCTTTAAGACAACCAAGATAGAGGGATTAGCCATTGCACTTCGAATTGATGGGGCGTCACTGAAAGAGTCATTTGACAATGAGGACACGCATTTTTGAAAAGAGGGCAACGCATTTGTGGTCATTTGCAGTCATGGTGACCAAAACAATTTATTTCCGGTCAAACTTGATAATTTTTGTGCCTCCATTAGTGATATTTCATTTTTGTTTATCTATGAATAAGCCTATAAACTATTCATACTAATTATAAATTTTAATTTATTATTTTAGATAATATAATATAATATTTATTTATAATTAATGATAATTATTAATTTATTATTTGTAATTATATAGTGTGATAGTTAAATAGTGACATTGTGATTCTTATCACTAAGGTTCAAATTCTTATTGTAATTTTATTGTTAAGTATTCATGTTGGGAATGAGATCCTCATCTATAGTCTCACCACTTCATAGCTCCAATCAAAAAATAGTTTATCCTCAATTAAAAAATTAATATTATTAGTCATCTTTTCTACAACATCACAATTAATTCAAAATATTGATTGACGGTAAAATATGGATCACGGAAAAGGTGTATGAGCTCTGCTAGGGTTTTCTTGTGTTTGCAGTGTCTGGCATCATACTCCGCTTACTGCACATGAAATTCCTCTTTTTTTTGTGTACGACTGCATTTACTGTGGTTTTTTTGTTTTAATACGCCTTCAACCGGCTCTAACCTAGCAATTCATGCTGGTGTTAGCGGTTCAATGGCTCTACTTAATGGCTCTTCCTTCAAACAAATGACCACAAAATTTTGTTCTAAAAGTCTTTCATGAGGTAAGTGTTCTGACCCCCCAACTAATGTGGTTTTGCCTTTACCGGATTTTGATTATGCCTGTCAATGGCTCGAACAACACACCCTTGTTCAGTATTTTGTTGGGATGACCCCCCTGAAAGTGTGTTTAAGGAATGGGTCAACAAGGCCTGAGTCCCTCATGGGGTCCGCCTTGATATGGTCCAAAATTTAACCAAAGGTTTCTTTTTGTTCCACTTTGCAGAGGTCAATCATGTCTAGGCTATCCTAGCCCATGGTCCCTAGTATGTCAGGTCTTCTTTGTTGGTTTTTCCAGGCATGGACCCAGGACTTTGTTGTCTCGAATGACACCAAGTTGTGGATCCTGGTTTGGATTGAGTTTGGTTTACCTTTTTCGTCCGTGCCTTTTCTAAATCATATTGCATCCTCTCTGGGGAGGGTTATTTGCATTGAGCTAGATAGGTTTTTTCAGGCCTAACCCTAGAAACAGGTCTGTGTTGAAGTGGACCTCTCCAAAGATTTGAAAGACTCCATTGACATTCAAATTGGAGCTCTTCGGCACACCCAAAAGGTCACTTTTTTTAATCTGCCTAACATGTGTTATAGGTGTCAGTTCGCAGACCACAAGATCAAGGACTGCCCTTTGGTAATGCCTCGTACGCCTTCTCTGCCACAAGATACTGAAAAACCTCGTTAGGCGGATACTCCTACTGCCAAACCTGATGAAAAATGGACCACGATTTCAAACGAGAAAAATACGTCCACTAGTTCTGGGTTGGCTTCCAAGGCCTCTGAACCTACGAGGAGCACTTCAAACCCTTCTATGAAGGGGAAGAACACCCCAACCAGGATTGATAATATTTTGTTGTAGCCTAGACCAAAGGCAATGCCTCAGCCTGCAACCATTAATATGATAGCGCAACCAAATGTAAATCTCCTCCCGTCACGGGAGCTCAAAGGCAGTCATGCAGTCCTTCTCCACCATTGGAGGAAGGTGAATACGTGTAAGAAAAGTAGAGGTATTCTTCTCCTTCTATTCAGATTGGGTCAATTCTTCCAGAGTTTCTGCAAAATCACTTCTCTTCTCTGAATGACGAGGATCCAGACTCCAACAATTGGAGGAGTTTCACTCATGAATTTCCTCTCATGGAATGTTCAAGGTCTAACAGACCTCTCCAAAAAGTATTCTATCAAGGATACTTTGAGTAAATATTCTAGTATTGAAATGCTTTGTCTCCAAGAGGTTAAAATTTCTAGTTTTTACTTGCTTCGGCTTGTCGCTCTATTTGGCCAGCTAGTATAATGTTTTGTACTAATCATGAAGCTGGGCATGGTGGAGTTGTCACCCTTTTGTCCCCACAGTGGTACTCTTGTGTGGTCGACCACGGGTCTAACCCCACTCATTGGCTCGTCTGGATCCTTCTCAACATTGATAATCATTCCTTTGGGATTATTAATGTTTATGCTTCTAATGATGTTGTGGAATGCTCCTTTCTTTGGCGTTGGATTGTTGATTCATTTCCAGTTGCTACTTGGTTATTGTATGGGGATTTCAATATGGTTGAGATGGCCTGTGACAAAGACAACACCTTGCCATTCAGATGGGCCGCTGGAAAAAGGGAGGCGTGGTTTTACATGCGCAATAAATTAGGGCTTTTTGATCCCAATATTGGCCACCACCATTCTCATTCTCTCTGGCACACTTGGCGTAATTATAGAGCTGGCTCTGACAGGATATTTAAGCGTCTCGATTGTGCCATGATTTTAGCTTAATCTTTTTTCTCTTTTGACAGTTCTTCTCTCTTGGTTAAGCTGCTAGTGGATGTGACGTTGTCTGATCATTTCCCCATTTCTTTTCGCATTGCATGGGAGACTTGACAGCCTCGCACATGTAAAACTCATTTTTTTAACACATCTTTTCTTTGTCATTAGCCCACTCTAGCCCAAATTCGTAGAGTCTGGAATTTGGAGTGTCGGCCAACTCATCATACAGGTTGGATTACTTGGTGGAATGATGCTATCACTCGCACGACTAGATTTTTGCGCATTTATGAGCACTAGTTGGCCATTTTTCATCAGCGGTCTCTTTGAGACTACTACTGTTGACCTACACTCAGCAACTGAGGCATTGGCAACCAACCCTTTTTCCCCATCATTACAAATCAGGGTAGTGGAAATATGGCACAAAAAATAAGTTGCAGATAATTATGCTGCCAGAGGTGCTCAAATCAAAGCCAGGTTACACTGGTTAAAAATTGGCGACCATGCCTCTAAGGAGTTTTTTCTGGCCCTGTGTGCCAGGCACTCATCTCCAGGCATTAAAAAAATTAAAGATGGAATTCAAGTGCTCTCTGAGATTTCTGACATTCTCCAGGCCTTTGTTCGACATTATGAGCAAGTCTTCACTACACAATATTTCACGCCTATGCGACAACAAGCCCTCTAGGATTGTCTTGTTGTTGTGCCAAATAGGCTCTCAACCCAGAGAAATTTTTTCTATCAATTGTTAACAATTGACAATCTTAAGGAATTTGTTCATTCCATGGCTGATGACAAAGCCCCAAGGATTGATGGCTTCCCTTGTGAATTTTACAAGGCCCTTTGGGACTATGTTGGGCATGACTTGTATAACATTGTTTATTTAGAAGCCTTTCATGTTAAATCTCTGGGTAATCTAATAAACAAAGGAAATATTAAATTCATACCTAACCCTGGAGATCTTGAGGATATTTGCAACTGAAGGCCTATCACACTTCTCAATGTCTCCTACAAAATCATTGCTATAGCTTTGGCTATGAAGATCTGCCATCTTTTACCTCAAATTATGTGTCTGGAGCAGACTAGGTTTATCAAATCCAGGTTTATTCTGGACAATATTATTGTTGTTTGGGAAGGCATGGAATGGGCCAAGCCCTCAAACCAGAAAGCTCTTTTCATTAAAAGTGATTTTTCCAAGGCTTATGACCGCATCTAATGGATTTTTATTCTTGCTATGTTACATGCCTTGGGGTTTGGGCCTAATTTTATTCAGGCTATTCAAATGCTTTTTGTAGATGTCTCTACTTGTATCACCATTAATGGCCACTAGTCTCTTTCCTTTGGGATTTTTTGTTCCATTCAGGAAGGATGTCAGCTTGCTCCCTCTCTTTATGTGCTTGCCATTGAAGGATTTGGTTACCTCTTGGCCAATGCGGTTTCTCAGCAACATGTCAAAGGCATCTTGCTGCCCAATTCTCAGGCCCAACTATTTAATGGCCATTTTACTGATGACTCTTTCTTCACTCTCCTGGAGGAAGAAGACAATATCAAGGCGGCCCTGGAATGTCTCAATACATTCTACCTTGCGTCCAGTTCAGCCATTTAGTGGCACAAAACTCTGTGCTATCGTCAATTTGTGTTACCCATCCCTCCCTGGTTTCAACATTACAGTTGGAAGTGGATTGGGCCAGGAGAAATTTTTTGATTCCTGGGCATTCCCTTTGCTTTTCAAGCTTCTCCGGCTGAGCTGTGGCAATCTGTTCTCACCAGAATTGAGCAAAAGCTCACATATTGGATCACTAATCCCCTCTCTCTGGTGGGGAAATTCCAAGTGTGCTCCAAAATTCTTGCAGCTACCCATGTTTATTAATCTTCTTGTTGGGTTCCTTCAAAATCAGCTTATAGCAAGCTCAAAAAGTTGCTTTATGACTTTCTTTGGGCTTCTGTTGAGTCCCATAGAGGGTTTCACTATGTTGCTTGGGAATTTTGTTGCCTTCCTAGAGATTCTGGAGGTCTTGAGCTGCTCTTCACTCAACGACAAGGGACTGCCTTGTGTGTAAAATGGATAATTTGTGCCCTCACTGGAGATGAGGCCTGGATAATCTGAGCATTGTATTCAATTTGGATTTCCTATTCACAAACCTGCCTAGAAGGGGATTAGTTTTCAAACCCTTCTAGTTATGAAGGAACCGGTTCAAATTGTGGGGACATTTTTAGCCAAAAGAATTTGGAGAGCTTGGGATGTTATTAAGCCTTGGCTACGCTGGGCTGGCTCTAGATTCTGTGATGGGCTTTCGCTCAATCAACAAAATGTTTGGTGGTCGCCTCTATTTGCTAGCAATGGCCAGCCTATGGCTAAATCGCTTTGGATTAAGGCACTCAGATTCCACAAGAAAGACATTCAAACTTTACAACATATATTTCACATACCCATAATGTGCATCATGCCATGGGAAGATTTTTGTGCCCTTTACAGACTTCAAAACCAAGACTGTGTTACTTATGATGGTTTGGTGAATGCTATTCCTACATAAATGCTTCATAAGGTGGGAATTCATGGGACCAAGCCCTGGTGGAAGGACTGGAAGTGGTACCCAGATACCCCTTTTAGAAACTACAAGCCTAGGCTTGGCTATAGGTGGCTTTCACCACACTTTCCTGTGATTGAAAGTCTGAACCAGAGGTGGCTTCTTCAATCTCCCGCTCATGTCTAGCAAAAAAAATTCTCTTCCACTTGGTCTGCAAGTGTTGAACCGAAGCTTGCCCACTTTGCTTGGTGTATTCTATTCCGAGGCTTGCTTGTGGGTTCTCGACTTGTTAACTTGGGGGTCCAGGACCCTCGTTGCCCTTTCTGTGGGCAAGCTGAGTCTTTTGAGCATCTCTTTTGGTTTTGTACTAGAGCTCAACAATTCTGGAATTGGATTCATGACTTCTTTCGACCCTTTTGACCGGATCCTTTTTCTTGGCATATGATTATGCTAGGTGACTCACCCAGACTTCCTGCTAAGTATACCCAGCTTTGGCACACTTTCAGAGTGGAAATCCTCTTCACTATTTGGAAAGACATAAATGCTTGCATATTTTCTCATACTCAAATGGATAAAAATGTTTCTTTGTATTCTAAAGCTATTATTTGTTCTAATGTGCTCTTATAGATTTAGGTGCAAGCAAACAAAGTCACACTTGAGGTGGCTCACCTACAGGTGCTTTTGGATCACTGGGGAAATGCCTCGTGTACTGATGCTTGGGTGCCTGCTTCACCCACCTCCTCCCATGGTCAGTCACCTTCTTGGGGCCGGCAACGAAGTGGCTCTGCGCACCCCCGCTCTCAACCTCCTCCTAGGCGGACCTACTCTCCTCCTTTGCGGGTTGGCCAAGGGTGGCCCTTTGGGGGAGCAACAATGGTGGTTCTAGGTGGCCCTCTAATGACCCTCCTACTTCTAATCTGGTTGGTCAAATTTTGGAGAAAAAAAATTGCGGCTTGTACTTGCAATCTCGTCGCAACACGAGGAAGATAAAGATAAAGAAAAAGAAGATGATGATGGTTGGGGTCCTCCTCCTGACGTCACTCCAAACCCCGCTGATGTATGGGGGAAGAAGATGGATGACATAGACCCTCCTAGCTCTGTTGGCATTGCTTTGGCCGCTTAATGAACTTTTCATGTTTGTTATTATGGACTTCTGGGCTCTGCCCATGTGATTGGTTATTTTTTGCTTTTATGGGCTTTACCCCTGCAACTCTCAGGGTGTGCCTTCTTACCACTCACTTTTTTTTTGTGAATATGTATTTTAATCTCTAATTTAATATAGATTAATGCCTATTCATAAAAAAAATTAATATTATTATTATTAATTTATTATTAATAAATAAATATATTGTATATTAAATTTCATTATATTAAAATATTTCTATAATAAAATTATTTATTAATAATACTAAATATATTGTATATAATATATTAAAATTTAATATGTTATGAATCAATTTTTTGTATATTATTATATTATAAATATCAATATATTTTTTATTTTCTTTTTAGATGATTTAGTATAGGTTTTACTAGAGTATTTCCCCTTGAAAATTTTAATATACTACTTTGATTAAATCAACAAAATATATTACAAATGTTTAGCATATGCTTCTTTAAAAATATGTTCATGAGAAACAAAAACGATGTTAATCCCAAATAGTAACAGTGGGACCAAAATCCAACTATACCATATAAAAATTTAACAAAATAAATTAAAAGCACTTTAAAGTTAACTACTATACCACCCCCCAATTTTCCACACTCACAAGCAACTTCCTCTTGATAGTTTTGTTCACTTTCTTCATGAAGATTGTTGGATGACTTGGGCTAGCTTACCAAAAGATAGTTGACCTTGCTAAGGTAGGGAATTGAGTATGATGACTAAGCTTCCTATGGTGCTTGGACCTATGTATAAAAACACAAGGATACTATAATAACCACCTACTTCAAGCCTTTACGATCATGCGAAACATGTAAGCCCATCATAACCTTCCCCACATTGCTATAGGATGTCCTCAATAAACCAAGTAGTATTTTTATAGCTTAAATGTCCTCCTTCTCGCCTTCTATTGACCTTGGGGAGATAATGCATCTTCTTCTTCCACATACTTTTTTTCCAAACTCTGTCACTCCTACAACTTTTATGTCCTTTGTAGTTACTATGTCTTCAAATTGGTCAAGTAGGAACAAATTGAGAAGCTAGATGTGGAAATTAGCATCTATTACTATAAGGCCAATATTAGCAATGAAATATCCCCTATTGTTGATTTAAGTTTCTTTCTAAACTATAATTCTCTCTCTTGGCACCCCTTGCACAAATCCTATGGTTTGTTGCATAGACGGTTGTCGTTGCACCAAAAGATCGACCTGTTAATACCCGATACAACCGCCAAAGTTAATGAATCCATGGGAGATGGTTAAGCCATGTCACAAACCTGAGCATTGCATTACACAACACAAGGAGACCAAGGGAACACACCTTGCAACAATCCCCCCAATGCAAGCAAGGGGTTCGAACTTGTGACCCAAAATATGATACCAATTGTTGCAAAAATGATTGTTGTTGCACCAAAAGATCGACCTGTTAATGCCCGATACAACCACCAGAGTTAATGAATCCACGGGAGGCGGTTAAGCCATTTCATGAACTTGAGTGTTGCACTGCATAGGACAAGGAGACCAAAGGCACACACCTTGCAACATCGTCATCATATATTCATCGGCAAAAAAATATTTATCATCATATTTGACAATGATACTTGAGTATTCTTCTCTTTACCCCTACAAGTCCTACACATACTTGTCATTCTTGCACATACTCCAAAATAAATACCTATTAACAAGAAATCCAAACAATGAATACCAACTAAACATCACAAACTAAGCATACTTCACATTGTTCACTCTCGCCACACTAATAATCCCACCTTCACATGTGAATTCACATCGCCCTTTAATGCCTTCCATTACCAAATCTCTCCATCTCAAGCATAAATTCCTCCCATACAACTAATGTCATCATAGCATGATATGGGTAATTCTACAATTATATTTTAGACATGATCCATCCTTAATATTGATAGAAGCATAGCTAGCATACATGCAAACCTTAGAAACCTTGTCTTTCTTAATGATTACTAAATAAAACAAAGATTGGGGTTGCTAGAACCTTATATGTTGCTCCAAATTTGTCTAAGAGTGGACATCCTATGACTATATATAACTATTATGTGTTATTGTTCAATGCTACATTAACTAGATAATTTGCTACCAAATTTAGTTTTATCTTACAATGTTCAAAGAAAACTTATCTCCTCAAATATGGATTTGATGCCTACTATTTATTTTGCATGCCTATTTAAATTCTAGTTTTAACTCTACCTTTGCTTATTGATAATATTTTTTCCATCAAATCTCTTTATGTTGCAAGTTTAGGTATCCTCAAGGAAGAAGCTTCCATCAAACCAATTATTAAAGCTTTCCATTCTACTTTGTTATTTGATTTTATTCCACAGAAAAGAGATCCTTTGTATAGATGCTCCCTAAATAAGTTACTAAGCACAAACCACCCACCTACCATTCCTACCTCTAAAGGCTCCATCAAAGTTCAATTTGTTGAAGCCCTCTAGAGGAAGGCTCTATCATTCCTCACCCTCTCTCAATTTAGCCACCCTAATTTGAACATATTTTCTAGCAAGAGGATTTTCTCATATCCCTTGAATGGGTAGAATAATATAATTACTTGATTAATATATAAAAATAAATATTAAATATTATACATTATACTTTATTATTAATTATGTTAAAATATTTATTATTATTATATGTTATGTGTACCATTGTCCCTTAGCACCCCCTTGTCATCACCAAATTTATGTCCTCGATCCCCCCATCCCCTTGTTCCAAAAATCTATGGAACTATGATTATTATAACTAAGTTTTGAAATTGCAAAATAAGTGGGTTGCAAACTTAACCAATCAACAATATCTAATTTTTTGTTAGATATTACAACTTGATGAGAAATTGCACAAGGATGGAAGGTAGCTAATTTTAATATCAAAGAATTTTATTTCTCAAGTGTTTATCCAATAGTTTAAAAAGTTTTTTTAGGAGGTGATGTCATACAAATGATTGACACAATGATGTAGTCAAGATAGAGAGAAAAATCAATGGTGACCTTGACCTTGCGAAAAAACCAAGTAATACACCTATAAATTACATAAATTCAACAAAGGAATACATTGAACAAATACAACAAGATACAACTTTGATTTGGGAATAGAAACACAAGATTGATTG